>PVKU01006209.1:0-107960 GCA_004027475.1 Anoura caudifer
ACCCTGCTTTGCCCTGAAACTTTGCCTTTCACCCCCTACTCTACCCAGTCCTGTTCTCTTCCATGGGAACGGGCCACTAATGAACTGATTACATACTACAGGATTTGGTGATATGTAATTCTTCACATGCGTCAGCAAGAACCAGGTCTCTCCCTCAACAAGCGGGCCCCAGAGGGCCCGGAGTGGCCTCCCTCCCTAGAGTGGGCAGGAGCCTCCCCCCGCCCGCCTCCACGGGCTCACCACCTTTGCCCTTTTCTCTCCCAAGTTCCGAGGGCCCTTCCTTGGCCTCTGTGACTTGTCGTCTGAGCCCATTTCTTCTCCTCTGTGACTTTTAAAATAAACTTTCTCTTACAGTTTGAGTCTGGGCTCTGAATTCTCTCTTAGCCAGGGCTCCAGTGCCGAGGTCGCCAAACGGAGGTTGGGGCCAACTCCCACCCCTGGTCTGACTCCTGGTGCTGTTCTTGCCTCACCAAGAGATGCACTAAAAACCGCTAAGATGTTTACTGTAAAATGGTAAATTTTATGTGTATTACTTCTCAACTGAAGATAAAAACAAGGTGGCACATGAGAGAGAAGTTAGCGGAGCCCACTGGGAACCAGAAGCTGAAGGGCACCCCTGGGCATGCGCACTGAAGCCTCGGAGATGCAGACCCGGCAGATGCAGCTGAAGTCCAGGGAGAGGAAGCGCCACCTGCTGGAGCTGAGCCGGCAAGGCCCTCAGGCGCTTCGTGTGTTTTAGCACAGAGCCAAGGGGGGCCCTTGCCAGGCTGGGCTGGGCTGGGGGCTCTCCTCCTCCTGCCGGGCTGCAGGTCTCCTCCTCCTCCCTGGACCCTCTGGGCCTGGAAACGCACCCCCAGGCTTGGTTCCCCACCTACCAGCCTGTCTGTCCTGCTCCATCCTGGCCTTGAATCCTGTTTGACCACTCCCTCCAGAGGTTGGTGGTCACCTCTCCTTCCTTGTCATTAAGGCTGGACTGAATGACCTCAGCCTGCTGCTCCCTGAGACTCTTTGACCAGGGTCTGGACAGCCGCAGGCGCTGCGAGGGGTGGGTACTGGACCTGCTGCTTGCAGGACCCAGAACTGGCTCTTCCTGGGCTCCCAGGGCCTGTGGCCCCTCCTCCTCCACACACCTCACACCCAGGGCACACGAAGTGCTCTGCCCCCAGGTCCCCCGCTCTGCCAAGCCTTGGTTCTCTCTGCTGGCACCCTTTCTCGCCCCGCTTCCAGGTCCTGGGTTCAGCCTCCACATGAGGCCCCACAGCATCTCACCCTCTCCCCAGCAGGGGTGCCTCATCCCAGTTCACTAGCCCTGCCTGGTGGGGCTCCACAGGGTGGACACCGTGTCTGTGCAACTGGCCCAGCCGGCCCCCCTCTGCTCACCACACCAAGCACTCTCTCACCTCTGGCGCCCAAGAAGCCTTGGCTGTGAGAGCCAGGCACTCACTTCCTCCTTGTTCTCAAGGCCACAGCAGGATGGGCCTGGCACTTCCTGGTGGGTGGCACAGTCAGCTTTCTGCCAAGCAGAGACGCTGGGCATCGGGCTCTCCTCCAAGGGTGGGTAGAGAGTGTGCTGCTCACAGCCCAGACCTGCATGGCCAAGGTCGTCAGGGGGCTGGGTGTCCTCACCACCATAGCCTTGGGGACAGAGGAGGGGAGGCCCATGATTGGAGTGTCCCTCTCAGTACTGCCTCCTGATCTTTCCTCCTGGGGAAGCCTCTCCAAGGGTTCCTCCAAAGACTCAAGGGTGTCTATGGCTCTACCAAGGTGTCACATGGACAGCTGTGGCCCGTGTTTGAGTGTGGGACTGGCAGGGGGATGGGCCAGGGCTGGCCCTGAGGTCAGAGGACAGGAGGAAAGGTGAGGGGTTCCTCGTCAGTGAGCCTCAGCACTGTCCTGACGTGGACCTGGGCAGACTGGCACTGACCAGGTTAGTGGCAAGGTGGGGCCCCATGGGTCTCAGCACGACTTCAGTAAAGCTGAAGGGCAAAGGCTGCTCCTGAGAGCCAGCCTGGCACGGCAGCTGCAGGGGACTGTGGCACTGCAGCTCCAGGGCAGGAATCCCAGCCGGTTCTGACATGGTTTCGCCTTGGCAGGGGTGGGGGTGTCGGCTGCAAAGAGTGCGTACAGCCCCTCAGAGAGCCTGGCCAGTCAGTGCTGTCTGTGAGGCCCAGTGCCCACCACCTCATGGCGTTTCTGGGTCTTCCCCAACACCTGCAACTCGAAACACATCCACCTCCTGTGATGTGGGCCCCGCCAGACATGAGGGTGGGGCTGATTCTGCAGATGCCCCCTCTTCCCCCGCTACCCAGGGACTGCCTCTGCCCAGTGCCTGGCGGAGCACCACCACACCAGGCCACCTGCCTTGTGCCCCAGCCCAGATTTGGTCGCTGATGTGCTCTTGGGAAGTCAAAGGCCCAAAGGCCAGGTGTGTGCCCAAGGCCGGCGCCTCCTTGCTGGCCACGCTTGCCGCAGCCACTGGCTCTCGGGTCTCCCATCCTGGAGCAGGAAACAGGGTGAGACCTGAACCTCAGCGTAGACTGCACAGGTCCCAGCCCAGGGCTGTGACCCGCGCCCCCCACCCCACAACTGCTCTGCATCCATCACGACATTCCTTTTGCCTTCTTCCAAACCAGCTCACACAGGGCAGAGAAACCCTGGTGGGAACTGAGGGGCTGTGAGAAGCTGTGCGTCGAGGTGCACTGGCCTCCAACAGCAGCTGCAGGTGGGGCTCCCCGGGAACAGTCCTCCGTGCGGTCCAAGTTTAATTCGCTGATTTGCTGCAGGCTCGGGTGTTCCCGTCTTCCGGTTTGTCCCTAAAATGGACAAACCCGCTGGGCCATCCCCGCTGGGCCCGGAGTGGGGTTTGTGGTGCTGCAGCTGGAGAGGCGGGACAGGAGCTGGGCCCTGGCCCGGACTGCTTGGCAGCCCAGGACCCGTGGGCACTGAGCCTGGCTCCACGGGCTCGGCCTGCCAGCCCAACCAGGTGCGCAGCTGGACACGCAGGTGAGCAGTAGTAGTGCCCCCCGCCACACACAGCTGCTCAGGGCTGCAGGGTCCCACTGCTCCCAATCAGACTGTGAGGCCCCATTGGAGCCAGAGCCACACTGTGCCCACCTGGCTCCATGGAGAACGGGCTCTGGGGCTGTGTGGACCTACCAGCTCAGGGTGCTGGGGCTGCCAGCGACATGGCGCTGGCCAGCGTCCACAACAGGAGACTCCATCTTGCTCCTTCTCAAAGGAAATCCGCAATCATGGCCCATGAGCATCATGTGGAATCAGAGGTGACCCCATGCAGGCTGCACCCTCTCTGATCATCAGAGGAAACAGGCCCTCAGCCACATGCCCCTGCCTGGTGAGGAAGGGCCCAAGTTGGGTGGCTCTTGGGCACCCTGGAGCAAGATGCCAGAGGATATATTTATTAAATCAATAAATGTATTCTCAGTTGAGGATTTAAAAAATTTTTAAAACTACTGTAAACATCAATTTTTTTATTAACAAACTTCAGGTGTACGTACAAACCAGTGCTGCGGTTTCATGGGGCTCAGGATGCTGCGTGGATACATTTCTGACAAGTAGCCACTGGCTTGCACATCACCATCTGAACTGCTCACCCCTGAGCTGCTCATCAGAGGCGGTCTTCACCGCAAGACTCAGTCCTTGGACAGTGGCACATGAACTCCCAGAGCCCCTGAGACTGGCACCCAACCCGAAACCCCACGCAGAGCTGGGGCTGAGGGCAGAGCCAAGCCCTCTGTCCAGGGCTGGACTCCAGGGCCTGGCTACGCTCAGGAGGAGGCCCCGCAGGTGCTTATGCGCTAAATGAATGAATGAGCGAACAGAAGGTGAGATTCTACGCCACACACACTGGGTGCCCTTGCGGGAAGAGCCGATTTGTTCCAGGCGAACAGGTGTCCAAGAAACAGGTGTGCAGACATCAGGTGCCACCTCTCCGACCTCCTCTCACCCTGTCTATGTCCGCTGGCCAGGCCTCACCTCAGGGACGGAGCTGGCTGCTGGGAGAAGAGGAGCCGCATGCCCCTTCCGCCACCAGCTCGAGTCCCAAGCCCAGGAAACGTGGGGTCCTTCACACCCACCCACCCCCAGACGAGCCCAGCACGACCTCTGAAGCCTGAGATCCCATCCAGGGCGATTGGGCTGTGGCGCTTGGTGGCACCGTCCCCAGAAGCTCTGGGAACTTTCTCCCACCTTCCCCTTTCATTCTTTCGACAAACACTGAAACAAGAACGACACAACCAAGAGGCTCAGAGCACTGAGATCTCGCGCTGCTTCCGCACAGTGAGTCCTGGGAGGGTTGTCTGGTCCCATGGGGGCCCCTGGACTGCGCCCCAACTCGCCGGCTGGGGTTGGGGGTTGGGAGGGGCGGGGCATCCCCGGAGAGCTTAGGCCGCGGCCCGCCCGGGCCCCGCCCCTACCTGACAGCGGTCCCGCCCCGCCCCGCTCCCAGCACGGGCCCCGCCCCACTCCAACTCGCGGTCCCGCTCTGCCTTGGCACCGCCCCGGGCCCGCCCCCTTCGGGCCCGCCCCTCCAGCGAGAGGCCCAGCTGCGCAGAGCTGCGGCAGCAGCGGACACCGGGCTGGTTTTAATAAAGTTGAAAAGAAAAGGATGAAAAGGAGCTGAAACCGAGCGGCCGGACGGCAGCCCCGCGCGCGGGGCGGGGGCGCTCCGGGCGCCGCGACGCCGGCCGGGACTTCAAAGAAGCAATTACCCGGATCGGGCGGCGGGAGGCCGGGAAGGCGGGGCGGCGAGATGGGGAGGGGCGCGGAGGGCGAGGCCGGCGGCGGGAGGAGAGGCCGAAGGCGCCGGGGAGGCCTGGCGCCCTCCGCCGGGACTGCGGGCCCTCCCCACGGAAGCACGCGCGGGCGGGGCGCGCTGGGTCGCCCGTTGAGTGGCGCGGCCATTGTGCCGGCGCTGTGAGCGGCGACACGCTCAGAGACCGCTTCCCGGTGACGTCTCAAAGGGCCTTTGACGGGGAGCCCCTGGCGGGAGGGCTCACCTGCAGAGAGGCTCCATTGAGCCTTTGAAAGCGCAGCAGCTGCCAGGGGCTGTCGGCGGGGCACCTACGGGGACAATGAATGAGAGGCCACTTGGAAACAGCAGGCTTGTGCCAAGCCCGCAGGCTGGGAAAGAAAAGTGCTCTTCATCAGCGACTCAGGGTTTGAAGGCGACTCTTTCTCAGCCGCGGCGCCCTCATGTGCATGACAAAGGGGCCGCGGGCGCGGGCCGCGAGGCGACAGTCCCAGCCGGGCAGCGGTGCGCTCAAGTGTGGCGAGTCCGTCCCGAGGTGGAACCCGGCCCTACGCCTGGAGGCGACCGGGCCTGTCCCGGTGCTTCTCCTGGCCCCACGCTGGGGCCCGCGGGCCGGGAAGCCGAGGGTCTCCCGGGAAGGAGGCAGAGCCAGCCCTGGCCACAGCCAGGCAGTGTGGTTCTGTAGTCACCACCCCCATCTCTGGCCCAAACCAGAACTGCCTGTCCAGTAACCTCGGAGGAGAATTTGAGGTGGGGGAGCCCTTGAGGCCACAACATCCTGAAGAAGGAAGTGTGGTTTCCTTCCATCCCCTGAGGTTGCCCTTGGGATCAAGGGAGGTCAGGCAGTGGCTTTCTGAGGCCCAAAGGGGGAAGGCTCTTCTGCACCCTGGGCCTGGGGGAGGGGAAAGCAACCTCCATCCCCCAACACACTTAATAGACCCCCAGGTGCAGGACCTGCCCCGACTTCCCCACAGCCTTCGAAGGAGGAGCAGGAGGATGGGCGTGGGGACTCGGGGGGGGGGGCGCGGGCGGCAGGTGGCAGGGCCTGGGAAATGCTCCCCACCAACTCATCCACACTGGGGGCTCAGGAAAGCCCCCTGGGGCGGGCCACACGAGTCGTGATCACTGCCCAGGGGATCTGGGATCCAGTCTCAGCTTTCAGACTGATCTGGGTTCTCTGCCCACCCCCGTACCCACCCCATCCTGGATGGGTGGGGTGCCCTTTGGAGCCCCATGAACTTGGGGGTGCACAGGACAAGGCTGCCCGCCTCCTGGGGCTCAGCATACCTCACAGGCAAGAACCCAGGTCCTTCCTTGGGTCGTGTGAGACTGCAGACCACCCAGCCCTGCCCTGGTGGGGTGAGAGGGACAGGTTCGTCCTTGGTGACCAAGAGCCACGTGGCAGAAAGAGCGTCAGCCCATGGAGCCTACAGGCCTCTTTGAACCTCCGCTGAGGGTCCTGCCCCTGCCCCTGATGCCCAGCAAGTCTCCCCCTCAGAGCACAGGGAGCCCGCGGCCTTGGCCTACAAGCCTGGCCACCTGGGTCCTCCCCACCAGCTGCCAGTTGGACAAGTACCTCCAGGACTCCACGCGTGCCCCAGACTTGGGCCAGTGACTCGGTGCCAGGCCGAGGAGCAACAGCCTAACAGGGGCTCGAAGAATGAGGCCCCTGCTCGGGCCAGGACACCAGGGGAGCGAGGAGTGATCCAGACAGCAGAGCCTAGACAAGGGCAGTCCCTGACCAGCCCGGCACAGTGCAGTGGTGCTGCTGGTGGCCAGGTACCAGGTGTGGGTCCACCTGCGGGTCAGGGACCCAAACCTTCCAAGCAGACAGGTGCCACCCTCCACGGCACCGGACAGTGAGCTTCCCGACTAAGTGCTGTCACCCTGTCCCACCTGGGGTCAGGGAGCAGCACCGCAGTGTGCCTGGCCCCGGCCCCAGCCCAGACACTGGCCCAGCAGCCTCCCACCCCCAGGCTCCCAGGACCTGGGCAGAAACGCAGTGGGCAGGCAGCTGAAATGTTGCTCAGCGGCTCAGTCTCCAGTGCTCTTTCAGACCAGGATGTAAGTGGATGCTCCATGCGAAACGTCCCTGGGTCTTAGGTTGTTTTCCAGCGTTACCAGCCCTGGGCCACGAACCATCTGCAGACGTGCACCCCTGCCTGCTGCCTTTGATCAAGGGGACTTCCGCAGGACCCCATCAGCCCTAATTGGCCCCTAGTCTCTGCAGAGCCTTGATTGCAGCTCCCACCCGCCAGGGAGGGGGTGGGGCTCTGGGTCGGGTCTCAGCCTCCCCGGGGACAGGAGGGGTGCGGGTAGGGGGAATCTGTGAGGCAGGACAGATAACAGCCCTCTGATCTCAGCACAGACTGATCACTGACAACCCCCCCAACACACACACACACACATAGAAGGAAACTCATAGTCCCTGCCTGCTTTTCCTGAGCCTGTGATCCTGCTTCCCCTCTTGCCTCTTCTCCCACCATGCAGCCTGCCCGACCTTGCCTCTGTCCCCACAGTGCTCCTGGCATCAGGGTCCCACTCGGGTTTCACACTTCGGGTTCCCCCACCTTAGCATGTCCCCCCCCAGTGTGCGGAGCGAGCTGGTGTGACTGTCTGCTCATCACTGCTCTCATTTACTCTGTCCCCGGAGAAGCCACTGTGGAGGGTGCACAGGGCCCAGGTGGCCGAGGCCTCCTTCCCCGTGACCAGGCCTGAGCCGCGGAGGTGAGGGGAGGGCTTGCTGGGTTCTCAGACCCAGCTGCCGCCTCCAACCTGGCCATTCTCAGGAACCAAGGCCATGGCTCTGAGACAAGCTCCTTTTCCTGCCCTTCCTGGGGCAAGGTCCACGTGCAGTGTGAGCAAAACTCCAGAACAGCCCTAAGGTCCCCAAGGTCTCCCATCTGGTTCTGACCTGCCCACTCAAGCTGGTCGGGAAGGCCCCAGCTCTGGGGTCTGGGGCCCTGGGCCTCGTCCGGCTGAGCAGGAGCCATGGAGAGGCCAGCCTGTCAGCTCAATTCCTGTGCGTGTGGGTCCCTGCCCCGGCCCCCAGGGCCTCCAGGGAATCAGGGCCGAGTGGGCACCGCTGCCCTGGCCTGTGCCCGTGCCAGGCTCCATCATCCTGAGGCAACGTGTGTAGTCTTCCTCCGCTTGCAGAGATCTGAGGCCTGACAGGATTAGGCAGGATTACAAGCGTCCCACAGAGGCTCAGGGGTTTGAGCCGCCGCCCCCGCCTGTCCCGGCTGGGCGCTGTCCCTGCAGCAAGGTGGGTCAGGGAGAACCCTTGCTTCTCGGTGGGCAGAGGGGCTGTTGCCAGTCTGCTGACCCAGAGACTGGCCGCCAACCCCTCCGCACTCGAGGTCCAGGGCTCTGGGTAGCACCATGGGCGCCAGGCCCAGGACCGTCGGACGGCTGCGCCCATCCCCCCGGGAGCGGCAGGTGGAGTGATACGGGCTTCTTCTCTGCGGGCCCACCTACTGCCGCCTGCCTCTGGGCCCAGCTGGCTGGAGTTGGTGGAAACAAAATGGCCAGGGGCCTTGCTGCCCAGACAATGGGTTGCTTTTTACGTTGGCTTCTGCTTATGTGGTGGAGACCGAACAGGAAACTGAGGACCAGAGAGGGTAAGGGGGCAGGTCGGGTGTCCCAGCCCCGCAGCAGAGCCAGGACGAGAACCTGGAACTCAACTTGCACCGCAGGTCTGGGGGCTGCATGCACCACCCGGGGCCTCCCTTCTGGCCCAGCCCTCGTGCTCAGCGCTGAGCTGCAGGGGTGGGGGGAAGGGAGGGCACTGGAGACCACACAGGCTGCGTGATCTCTAGCTGGGGAGCTCAGCGTCGGGGAAAGTCTTAGACCTGGCACCCTCTCCGATGCCAACTCATGCCCACAGGCCTCAGCAGCAAGGCCCTGCCTCCTGTTCCCTATGTGGAGCCTGGCTGGCCAGGCGTCCAGACCCGGCGGCAGGCCGGGCAGCTGGGTGCCTGGGCAGCTCCATGCAGGGGCTCCCGGGCCCCTCCCCCAACCTCAGGATTCTAACAATCTGATGCTCTAATTACTGGGGGGAAAGAGAACTTCCCTCCGGATGTAGGAGGAAGGAAACAGAAAACCTTTGAAGGAAATTAAAATTAGCCAAGTTGAGGTTGCATCTGTTTTGAAACTCCATGGTTTTGAAATTCAGTGTGCTAGCCACAAGGAGAGTCCCACGAAGGATAGAGGACGGTGTCTGTCCTCAGGCTGCGGCGTTTCTTCTCTTCCCCTGGTGACCGACCGCTGAGGGTGGCACTGTCACCCTGTGTCTCACTCCAGGGCCCACACCCCTGACACCCCTCTGTCCTGAGATACTGCCCCCGCCCCCGCACGGTGCACAGGTCTTCCTTCTTCCACTTCTAGCTTCTCTGGCCTTCTGGAAGCCACCGGAGTGAGGTCTGGAGCCAGAGTTTCAGCTCTGACCTCCAGGCCCAACCAGAAAATAACCAACAGGTCTTCCAGACTCTACCTGAAGAGCTGAGTCATTGCCTTTGGCGGCCCAAGGTGGCATGGTCCCATGTACAGCCTCAGAGAGAAGTGAAGCCCTGTAAGACCTCCCCAGCATAGCCCCCTGAACCAGGGCTCAGCTGCCGGCCGGGTCTCTGCAGACCACCAGCAAGCCCGTGGCAAGAATTCCGGCTGGGCTTCGACCCGCAAAGTGAAAGGTCAGGTGCAATTCCCGGTCGGTCGGGGCAGGTACAGCCTGAGCAGAGCACGGGCATGAGGCAGCCGGTCGTGTTCCGCTCTCACACTGACGTTCCTCTCCCTCTCTTTCTTCCTCCCTTCTCCTCTCTCTAAAAGTAAATCTTAAAAAAAAAAAAAAAAAAAAATCCTGAGGCCAGCTGCCCTGTCCAAGTCACGAGGATGGACCTTTCTCCAGAACATGCTCGTCCACAGAAGCCAGCCCTCAGAAACGTCTTCAACGCCTAAAGCAGAATGTCGGGGGGGCCTGCAGGCTGGGGCGACAGGACCGTGAAGTGTCAGCCTCTTGCTGCTCGGAAATCTACGACGTGCCCATGACCCTATGACCCGGCTAAGGACCTTTCCTGTGTTTTGCCCAGAACAGCAGCCCCCACCCCGACATTCATCAGGTAGTGAATACGGCCACCTGGGGGGCAAGGAGGCGGGTGCCCTCCTTCTGCTGGGGCCTTGGGTGGGGCTCCCCTGGCTGACCTCCTGTGGAAGGGGCCAGGCCGCAGTGTCCACACCCAGAGCCTAGGACAGGGTGGAGCCTGGTCCAGGGTCCCAGAGCTGTCCTCCCCACGCACCCTGCCTTGGGCTTTTTTACTCCAGTGGATGAAGGCGGGGGTAGGGTGGAGGGAGGGTGGAAAATGGAGAGGCAGGAGGAAGGTGTCTGCTGTGTTGCTTGTTTTTAGAGTTCTCTTGCTCCTGGGTCCCTGGCCGGGTCAGAGCCCTTGGAAGCCTGGGCCCTTTGTGGTCTTTCTGGGGGAGGCCCAGGCCTGGCCACAGCCTCTGCGAGGATCTGGGACAGAGGAATCCCATGGCCGGCTCCCCCAGCAGCGAAGTGATGCGCTGCCCCCGAGAGATTTCACAGGCTGCGAAGCCCATTTGTATTTTCCAGCTCATTAACCCTGCGCACAAAGCACTGCGTCCCGGGCCCCAGCCAGGGCGCCTCTGCTCCGGGCCCATCAAACCCAGATTCCACAGGTCCCGCTCCGCCTGGAGACCAGGCCGCCCATTGTCCCCAAAGGTCCTGCCTGTTTATTCAGGCCTTGTGAACACCCCTCCCACACTGTGGGCAAGCCTGGGAGGGGAACCAGGTCCCCCCAGAAGACACCCCCTGCCATGATGAAAGGGGCCTGGCGTCCGGGCAGAGGCTTGGATGCAAACTTCTCTGGCGAAGGTTCTGGGTGCTGCAGGCTGGCTGGGAGAAGGCCTCCAGGTGGGGATCATGTGGCCTATAGACACCCCTCTGTGTCTCCCTCGGACAGGGTTTGGAGGGTCTGCCTTCTGTACCCATGCTACTGAGCTGGCACCCGCCCATGGCGCATTCCATCCCTGGTCCTTCAGGGCTCGTGAAGGGTCCCTTCAGCAGTGAGAGGGCTGGGGGTGAGCCAAAGCTGGCTAGGGTGGGCCAGGACAGCCCCTGCCCACCCACAAGGCTCCTCCTGCCCTGGGGGCAGCGGCCCATTCCCACCCGGACCCAAGACAGCCCTCACCATGGGCAGCAGGGGTGGAGATGGGGGTAAGCCCAGTACCTGGCTGCAGGTGGTTTGGGCCACTTCTTCCTACAGCACCAAGAAAAGCTGAGATGCCCTGACCGGTGTGGCTCAGATGGCTTGCAGGTGGCATGGAGGCATGAGGAACCCCAGGGCACACCAGTCCCTCCACATGCTTCCAGATAAAATGCTGGCCCACAGCCCAGGACCCGCCCTCTACCCCAGCTCCCACCTTCCCCCTCCTTTGCGCTCCCACACAGGTGCCTGGCCAGGCCGCTTCCCCCAGGCAGAGGGTCCAACAAAGTTTCTTCCCCAGACAGCTTTCATGTGCATTTCATTTTCCAAAAACGGCCGGAGCAACGCATGCTCTTTCCTCCCCTAGACTCTGGGTGGGCCTTTCGAACTCCCAGGAGAACACTGGTGGAGAGATGCTGCCAGCACCTGAAGCGTCCACCTGACTCTCCCCGGGCACCGTGGCCTCTGCAGGCAGCACCACTCTGTTCCACTTCCCCTCTCCTCCTCCCAGCCAAGGCCCGTGCAAGGGCTGCCCCGTCCAGCCTGCCCCTGCCCCCAGGACGCACCCTCAGCCCTGCCCTGCTGGCCTCCCTGTGGCTTCTGCTCCGAGTGGCATGAATGCACCAAAAATTATAACTACAGGGAGAAATAGAAAGGACTTTTTTTTGTATTATTTAAATTTCTTTAAAAGATAAGTGACCACCCTGGCTGGTGTGGCTCAGTGCATTGGGCGCCAGCCTGCGAATCCCTGACAGTCACAGGTTCGTTTCCAGGTCAGGGCACAGGCCTGGGTTGTGGGCCAGGTCCCCAGCAGGGGGAGTGTGAGAGGCAACCACACATGGATGTTTCTCTCCCTCTTACCCTCCCTCCTTTCCCCTCTCTCTAAAACAGTAAATAAAATAAAATTTTAAAAGCTTTTGTCTATCTATTTTAAAGAGAGGGAGAGAGGCGGAGAAACACCAACATGTGGCTGCCGCTCACGCTCCCCCTACTGGGACCTGGCCCACAACCCACGCATGTGTCCTGATTGGGAATCCAATTGGTGACGTCTGGTTTGCAGGCTGGTGCTCAATCCACTGAGCCACACCAACCAGGGCTAGAGTCTCTATTCTAATATTAGACAAAGTTGACTGTAAAACTGAAAAATTTACAGAACTGAAGGCTATTTCACGTTGATAAAGGAGTCAAGTTGGTCAAGAGGATGAAACAATCTTAAACACTTACGAGCCTCATAAGGCAAGTTCAAAATACATGAAATGAAAACAGAAAGGACCATAAAGAGAAATGGACAAACTCACGGTTACTATGAAAGATTTCCATGCCCCTCTCTCGATAATTGATCGAACAAGCGTGCAGAAAATCAGCCATGACACAGAAGGCAGCTACATGTCAACCAACAGGACCCAGTGAACACTTACCGACCACCCCACCCAGCCACAGAAGAATCCACATTTTTGCCAGGACAACAGAACATTGACCAAGACAGACCATATTTGAGGCCATAACACAAGTCTCAATAAATGTAAAAGGTCTTATGCAAGTCAAAGTGCGTTCTCTGACATGCAAGTAACCTGAAAACCAATTCAGAAATGTTGGAGATCAAACACGCTTTGCTCCGGGATCCGAAGGGAAATAAGTATTTGGACCTGACACTAAAGAGCAGGGTGCTGCCGCAGCACTACTTAGAGGAAAATTCGTAGCACCGAGTGCTACGTTGGAAAGGAGGAAAGGTTTAAAAATCAATGACTCAGCTTCCACAGTAAGAAACCTGGAACAGAAGAGCAGACAGAACCCAAACTAAGTAGAGGAAAAACCATTAAAAATCACGGTGGGGGAATCGGTAAAAATGGAAAGCAGGGGGCAGCAGCCATGTGCCGGAGAGCTGGTCTCGAGACCAGCAGCGCTGACACGCCGCAGGCTGCCCACTCTTCCGGATCTTCGGCTCATCCCCACACAGAAGCCCCGCGCGGCCCAGCCCGCCCAGCGCCCTCCGCCTGCCTGCTGCTCCCTCTGGAAGGCTGCTGAGAAGCCCCCAGCCTGGAGTGGCGCTGACCTCCTGTTCCCAACACTATCCTGCCCTCTTCTTGTCCCCTTGTGAATGGTGTTATTCCCCGCCCCGCCCCACCCCACATTTTTCTAAGCATCTCCAAAGAAAAGTTAATAATCCTCAAAATAAGGCAAATGGTTACAATATGCAATGCCACGTTAGCACCCTATAAATACCTGCAGCTTGTTGTTCTTCCCCCAGCCCCCACACCCTCGGGCCCATGCCTGGATGGCATGGCAGCCCTGTCCTCGGAGGGCTGATGTTTCCTCACGGGGGCCCTCCTGCCCACGAGGCCCTGGGGCCCCGCCCCATCTCTACAGCAGTTTGCCCAACAGTCAGGTCCCCCAGGAGACAGCACACCTGCCTCCCGGCTCAGCTCTGGGAGGCAGGAGGCTGGGTGGGAGCAGGAGGGGTCTCTTCCCTCGGAGGCAGCTTAGCTGGGCCCCAAGCAGGGCAGGGCCAGTCACCCCACAGATGAAGAGGTGGCTGGGGCCCAGCTCTGAGCTGCCCAGTCTGGGGTCAGCGTCAGGCCCAAGCCCATTGGGGTGTGAGGAAAAGAGTAAGAGGACACAGCTCTGGCCAGCGGGGCTCAGCTGGTTGAGCATCGTCCCGCACACAGAGATGTCGCCGGCTCGAGTCCCAGCACCTGCCTGGCTTGTGGGCTCCGTGCCCAGTCCCTGGTCCTGACACATGCAGAAGGCAGCCGGCCACACTGTTTGTCTCCCCCTCTTTCTCTCTCCCTTCCCCTCTCTCTAAAATAAAAATATATGTATATTTTTAAACAGAATAAGAGGCCCTGGCTGGTGTGGTTCAGTGGATTGAGTGCCTGCAAACCAAAGGGTTGCCGGTTCGATTCCCAGTCAGGGCACAGGCCTGGGTTGCAGGCCAGGTCCCCAGTGGGGACCCCGTGAGAGGCAACCACACATTGATGTTTCTCTCCCCCTCTTTCTCCCTTCCTTCCCCTCTGTCTAAAATACATAAATAAATAAAGTCTTTAAAAAAAAGAACAAGAGAACACGAGGAGAGATATCGGGGTTCGAGCCCCAGATTCTCATCCGTCCAAAGTCACTCTGCTTTCCCAGAAGCGAAGGGCCCGCACGTTCCCCACAAAGGTGGCACCGGAAAGGGGCACAGGGAGGACGCGTCGGGGCTCTCTGCCTGGCCTGCGGTCCCCTCACAGTGCAGAGCACCCAGCAGGTCACTGTGGGAAACACTGCCGCCCAAACTGGGGACAGCACCCGCCAGCGTGTGTGGGAGCAGCAGGCTGAGCACCCAGCAGCCTCAGGAAGGACCAGCTGTGCCCAGCCTCCGTCCACACAACACTTCGGGGCGGCTGCTCCGGGCCGCAAAGCCAGGTGCCTGTAGATTTCTTTGTTTTCCTGGGGGCCAGAGACGTGTCTAGACTCCCTTTACACAAGGGACACTGGTTTCTGAGCCCAAAACCACTATGTGACAGAAGTGGGTCCTTCTCCCCCACACCCCCCCCCCCCGCCCGCCTCCCATCTCAGGGCCTCTTCCGGCCAGCGCCCTGTTGGGGCTGAGGTGCTGAAGGTGGTGCTGAGGGTTGGGTCTGTGTTCTGGCCAATGGGGAGGGGGCTCCGCCCCACCTGCATCCTCCCTCCTCCCTACACCCCCACGCTGTCGCCCAGCCAGGTAGGGGCCTGGTCAGCAAGCCCCGCCTTGCTCTCTGCAGGGGGCGAGGCGGGCATGAATTCAGACTCCCCGCAGGGAAGGACAAGACTGACGGGAGGGGACACCCAGCCCACCCCCCCACCCCGCCAGCCAGGCCGTGCCTGACCCGCCCAGACACCACCTCCCCGAGTCCTGCGCGGATGTGCGGCGGGCTGGGGCAGCTGGCTGTCACCCTTATTAAAATTCTTCTTCAAACACTCCCGTGAGTGGCCTGCTGAAGATAAACTACCAGGAGAGAGACCTTCAAAGAAAATGCTTTAATGATGCAATTATCTTCAATCAACTCAGAACATCTTTATTACATTAGAAAGGGGCAATCCATCTTGGGATTCAGAAAGGGCCGCTGCCGCCGCGGGCACCAGGCCTGGCCCAGGAGCGGGTCTGAGGGCCCCTCTCCGCCTTGCTGCTAAATTTGCATGGAGAGAAAACTTTCTAATTGAATTTTTCTGGCTGAGCTGGACGGTCAAACTGTCCCCAAAGCTGGATTTCATTAAAGCAACTTTGCTTCTTCAAAAATAAATATAATAAATCGGGTTAGGTTGCTGTTTCTGTGTTCTGGGATATTGACAAGACAAGGAGTCGTAGCCCACAAACCGATCTCGTCATTTATTCTGAAAGCCCAGGAGAGACTGCGGCGCGCCGCCTCCGCCGCAGCACCCGAGAGGGTTTTAAAGCAAAGATGGGTGCAGTTTTGGGAGGAGAATCGGAGGAAGCACGGGTCTCCGTCGGGTCTCGGCTCCTCCTCCGAGCTCGGGGTGGCGATCCCGCCTCTGCCGAGGTTCCCGGGCGCCTCCGGGAGCAGCCCCGCCGACCGCGTTCCCCGGTCCCGGGTCCCGCCACGACTTTCCGCGCGCAGAGGAGCAGCCTGACCGCGAGCCCGACACCCAGCGACAGAGTCCGCGCTCCGGGGCGTGAGCCGGCCCAGGCGCCCCCTGTTCCCCAAACCCTGCATCGGATGCGGGTAGGAGGTCCGGCCCTGTCGCCTTCCCCGCGGCCCGGGTCCCGAGGACGCTCTGGTCCCTGAAAAGCCCACCCAGGGCCACGAGCGCCGGGACCCCACTTCCAGGCGAGGGCAGCCCAGTTTCCAGTCTGGGTGCGGGCCCACCAGTCGGGCCCCCGGAGTGCTGAGAGCGCACCTGGGCCAAAGCCGTGCAGGGGGTCCGGCTCGGGGTTGGGGCGCAGCAGGAGGAAGAACCTGGAAAGGGAGGGCGCGGCGGGAGGCGCCGAGCTCTTGGCTGCGCGGGATCCGCGCGCTGTCAAGGGAGGGTGCTTTGACCGCGACCCCCCCCCCAGGCCGCGCCCGCGTGGGTTCCTCCTGCGGAGGTGCTGGGGACAGCCCCGCGGGCTCCCCGGGTGTCCTGGCGGCCTCCTGGACGGGAGGAGCGCGGGCCGGACGCGCGGCGCTCCGGGAGAAGGCGGCGAGCGCTGGGAGAGGCCCCAGGGCGCGGAGGGCTGCGGCCCGCTCCGGACGCGGAGGACCAGCCACCGCCCCGCCCTCCCTCCGCGATCCGCGGGTCAGCAAAGCCAATGGACGTCTAGGCCCGCGAGACAGCGGCCGCGGCGATTGGACAGCGGCTCATGAAAGGGACGCCGCCTTTTTATAGGGCACGGAGGGCCGGGTCGCCTCAAGTCCCCTGCAGCCTCGAGCCCGCCGGCTCACGCATGGCCCCGGCGTCGCTCGTCATGAACCCCTCTGGGCTCAGGACGTTCGGCGGGGACCGCGCGGGGCCGGGCGCGCTGCCTTTCGGAGTCGACTCCCTCCTGGAGGCGCAGCGCCGGCTGGGTCCGGAGCGCACGGAGCCCCGGGAGGAGAGGCCACGGGGCGCCGCGGAGCCCCGGGCCTGGTTCCCGCCGCCCGCCCGCTCGTCCTCCCCACGTAAGTGCCCTGTCGCAGGATCCCGGGCCTCGAGAGAGCCCGCCTGGCCCAAGCTGGGAGGACCAGGGCGGGAGGGGCGCTGTCCTTCGTCACTTCGCACAGGAACCAGCCACTGGCCGTCCCGCCTGAGTATGAAGGGAGAAGCCACCCGCCGGAGGCCTCTGGCGCGGGCCAGCCCCGCAGCCGCTCCCGTGTCCCACGCAACCAGGCTTCCGCCCTGCCCGGGAGCAGAGCCGGGTCCCCGAGGCCCCGCGGCTTCTTGGCGCCCTGTTTCCGCCCCCCCCCCGCCCCCGTCTGTCCCCGCGGCAGTGCGCTTCCACTTCG
Organism: Anoura caudifer; assembly: GCA_004027475.1. Lineage (NCBI taxonomy): Eukaryota > Metazoa > Chordata > Mammalia > Chiroptera > Phyllostomidae > Anoura > Anoura caudifer. The sequence continues at coordinate 16,926 of PVKU01006209.1, forward strand.
CCGAATCCTCGCCTCTGTGCTCAACTCCTGCGGCGGCCTCCAGCCCAAGCTGCTGGCTTCTCCAAGTGGGCAGAGCTCCCCTTCTCCCTGGGGTGATGTGGGGAGCAGAGGCCGAGTCCACAGCAGCCCGCCCCTACCTGCACCGTCTCCCCGGAGCCTTACTTCTTTTACCCCGGTGGCTTTTGGGGTCTCATCTCCTCTGAGGGCGCGATCACGGCGCCGGGAAGGGGATCCAGGAGTGTCGGAAAGGAGAGCTAACTGCCGGCGTCCGAGCGCCCAATCTGTGCTTCTCTTTCCTCCCAGGCTCCCCCAGCCCTCTGCCCTGCACCCTCCGAAAACACAAGAACAACCGCAAGCCGCGGACGCCGTTCACCACCGCGCAGCTGCTCGCGCTGGAGCGCAAGTTCCGCCAGAAGCAGTACTTGTCCATCGCCGAGCGCGCCGAGTTCTCCAGCAGCCTGAGCCTCACCGAGACGCAGGTGAAGATCTGGTTTCAGAACCGCCGGGCCAAGGCCAAGCGGCTGCAGGAGGCGGAGCTGGAGAAGCTGAAGCTGGTGGCCAAGCCGCTGCTGCCCGCGTTCGCCCTGCCCTTCCCCCTGGGCGTCCACTTACAAGGCTCCCCGGGCTCTTACGGCGGGGCCACAGGAAACCTGCCGCACGTGCCGGGACTCCTCGCCGCCCCTGTCACCGCCTACGGCGTGTATTACCTCTCCTAGGGGCCTGGACGGTGGCTTTGCCTCGTGGTACAGCCTGGGGGTCCGCCGCGGAGGGCACGCTCAGGGCGCGGAGATGGGCCCTGCGGTCCAGCTGCGCCCCGGCCGCCCAGGTGGGTCGTCGCGCTGAAACTGATGCCGCGGTAACCGCCCGGCGTTCCGTGGGTCTTTTTTTTTTGCTTTCTCAGTTTTGTTGTTGTTGATACAATGTTATAACCGATGCGCCAAGCCTATTTGTGGGTACCTTACAGATATTTAAAAACTGCTTAGAGACCATGTTGGTGCCAGACAGGCCTTCCTGAAAGACAGCCAACTTAGCTTCATGCAGCATCCTCGGACTGGGCCGGGTGGAGCGCCGGTTTGTGCAAGGCGGCCAGTAGGGTGCTGGGAGGCTGGCGCTGTGGGGCCTCCCTCCACCCGCCTTGCTTCAGCACCAACTCCACTCGGGACTCTCCGGGGCAAGAACCAAGAAACTAAAGCAGTTTGGTGCCAGGACTGCGGGCGCGACGTGCTTGGACTCCTGGCGCTAACTGGGTGTGCCACCTTCGTGGAGGGGTGGAAACGTCCACGCATGTGTGTCAGGGATTTTTTTTTCTGTATTTACGTTTTCACTAAAGCGTATCTGGCAGCCTGACGCGAGATGCTGTCCATGAGGTGTGTGGGGCGTGTGTGCGAGTGTGAAGAAGACACGGGTGTCCACACAGGCCAGGTGGTCTCGGGTGGGCGTGCAAAGCATGTGCTGGGCAGTGCTCCCTGGGGGACCCAGCTGGGAGAGACGCCCCTGGGCGCAGAGCGGTCAGGGGCAGGCTGGGGACGAGGAAGGGCTGCTGGTGCGCCCGCAGGAGGCAGGAGGCGGCATTGCCAGGGGCCAGGGTCCCTCCAAACGGAGCCGCCCCGGCTGCCTCAGCTCTCACCCTGGGGTCAGGACTAGGTTAGTCAAGGAAGCCCACGTGGCCATTCAGCCCGATCCCCGCCGAGGGCAGCCCCTTCCCCTCCCTCGCCCGGCCTCCGAGCTGCAGCCAGGACCCGGACTCGGCACGCCTCTCCCCAACAGGCTTCCGACACACGCGGTCGGGCTGCCCCGAGAGCTCTGCTCAGCGTGGCCGAGGTGCGCCCACAGGAAACAGCCGAGGAGCAGTCCCAGGAGTCACAACGATGTTGCCTAGAATTGCATGTTACCAGCCATCATTCTCCCCGTGTTTCCTGGAAAAATGAAAACTCACAACGGATTTTTAATGGAAATGACCCCAGTTCCTCAAGCGCAAGCTGCTGGAACTGAGAGGGCTGGTGGTGAGGGGGGCAGGGCCCCCGCTGTGCCTTCCCCAGGCGTGTGCCGCGCGGCCTGAGCTCTGCAGTTTAACTCAGAGCCCCACTCCACTCAGGGCCTGCGAGGAACAGGCCTGCCCAGTGAGCACACAGGAGAAGGCAGTGGGGCCACACAAAGGGAGCCCCCAGGGGCTGAGTGGCCGAGAGCCACGACCCAGGTCCGGCCCGTGGGACCACTCACACCTCGCCGAGCACAGCTGCTGCCTTTTGAGGCCGCTCAGCACCTTGACGCTCTTCTCACATCTGAGGTTCTCTAGAGAGGCCCAGCAGCAGGGTCACGACCAAGTTCCAGCCAGCATGGCAATCAATGCTCACTCTGCCAACGGTGTGAGAACAGTCCTGTGATGTGGGACAATCCCAGGCAAAGGTGACGGTGACACCAGCCCAGGAGGAAAAGGAGCGCCTGGCTCTCCCTATGCTCCACGGGGGCAGTGGTCTCCCCAGGAGCAGGGGTCTGCGCACCCGGCCCTGCCACCTTGTGCCCCTCCCCCCACGTCCCCTCGGTGCTGGCCCGTCCCTGCAGTCCAGGAGCACAGGCTGGGCAGACAGGGCTGGTGGGGGAATTCGCAGAATCTGCCGTTTCCGACCAACACACCCACGTGGGGACCTGCCGCGCCCAGGTCCCCTCCCCTGAGCCAGTCCACCGCTGAGGCTGCCTGAGGCCTGTGGGAGCCCAGACACATGAGGGCCCAGGCTGTGTGCCCTTGCTGGGCGGGGCTGAAGCACACTTGCTGAGACTGGAGGGACCAGCTGTTTTGAAGGGACAGCTCCTCCCGGACTCAGGTTGCCACCTGCTCTCCTCAAGGATGGGACCCCTGACGCTGCCTGGCCAGCCTCTGGGCTGTGCGCCTGCCGAGCACCTCTGTCAGCCGGCCCGGGAGGTCTCCACGGCCCTGTGGCATCCACGGGCTCTGGGGCTACTCACCCACCCAACCCTGTAAGCTGCAGCCCAGGGCCTCTGCCACCCCTCATCAGAGAACAGAAACCACGAACTCGGGGCCTGGTCTCCCATCCCCATCCTGCTGTCTGCTGCTGGTGGACTTGGGGACACCAGTCCTACCACCTGGAAGAGGGGGACAGAAGTTCAGGGCCAGCCACACCTTTGGGGGAAGGGGGCCAGCTGGTCTGGGGACCGGGAATGGCCAGAGTTGCTGGCGGGGGGTGGGGGGGTGGGTGCAGCGTGAGTGGCCCTGGGTGGAGCCAGAGTGGGGAGGGCAGCCCTGCGGAGGACCCCAGACAGCGACCGGCCTGCCGAGCCGGGTGTCTCTTTGGGCTCATGAAAGGAGACCCAACAAACAGGCCTCAAGGGTCTGGGGGACCCAGGGCGCATGCCAGCCCTACCTCAGCATCACCCCGGGGAAAGGAGGCAGGGTGCATTCACTGTGGCTCCTGAGGGAAAGCCCGGTCAGGCCCCTGGGCCCCTGCTGGGCACCATTGGCTCTCAGAGCAACTGCTGGCCACCTGCGCCAGCCTCGCCCACTGTGCCTGGGTGCTGCTCCCAGGCCACCCCAGACAGCGGCCCAGGCCACGGACCCTGTGCCACGGGCCAGTCGGAGGTGCACTGGGTCCTCTGTTTCAGGGTTTCTGGAGGGCCAGACCCCCCAGATCTGACGGAAGCTCTTGAGCACAAAGCAGCAGCCATCTGGAGGGCAGAAAATTTCTCGTGGAAATTCCAGAGATGCGGCACGGGGGTGGGGGGCGTCCGGAGCTGGGTGGTGGGGCCTCGGTCCCTGCTCTCCCAGCCAGGACATGCGACTTTGAAAACCTTTGGTGCATGTGAAATATTTCATGAGAACTCTACCTGGCAGCACTGTCTGCCACGAACCCCACTCCTGTGCCCCTGGTCCTGTCCTGCCCATGTCCCCTCCCCCGACCCAGTCCCAAAGCTGCGAGTGCCCCCAGAAGTGTCTCCTGGTAGCTGGCCACACGGTGCTTTCCTGGTGCCAGGACTCGTGACACCGTGCAGATGCCTGCGATTCGGCGCTCTCAACTTCCCGAGCTGTCTCACTCACCTAGCTACGCAGCCGCCGCCACTGCTGACACCCCGCAGCACACCGCGTCCCCATCCGCGAGGCCGCTAAGGAGAACCACCGCACGGCAGATGAAGCCGACGTAGCCCGCGGTGGAAGGAGTCTGAGCCAGCATGTACGAGCTATTCCAGTTTTTTTTTTTTAAATATCTTATTTATTTTAGAGGGGAAGGGAAGGAGGGAGGGAGAGAAACATCAATGTGTGGTTGCCTCTCATGTGTCCCCTGCTGGGAACTGGCCTGCAACCCAGGCATGTGCCCTGACTGGGAATCGAACCGCAATCCTTTGGTTCGCAGGCCCGCGCTCAATCCACTGAGCCACACCAGCCAGGGCCTATTTGGGTTTTTTTAAAAATGTGTTTATTGATTTTAGAGAAAGACACAAAGGAGGGGAGAGACATCGGTGAGTTGTCCCACTCACTCGTGCACCCATAGGTCGATTCCTGCATGTGCCCTGACCGGGATCAAGCCTGCAAACTGGGCCATCAGGACACGATCTGACCAGCTGAGCTACCTGGCCAGGGGCGAAGCATGTGTTTAAAAACCACAGCCAACAGCTACATTATTCCTTTCAACACTCAAGGCGATTTCCCCCAGGCTGTACTTTCAGATTTCTCCCCCTACCCCCAGTGAGCCCGGTTTTGCTGCCTGGGTGGCGAGCTGCAGCCCGAGGCAGAGGCCCGGGCCAGGGCCGGGCACTGAGAGGCCCCTGAAGCTGTTCTGTGGGGCTCTGTGAAGTGGAGCGGAAACGGGACACGGAGGCACAACCTCCTGCCCAGCGCTCGTCTTGCTGGGCTGGCCAGAGCATTAAGGACAGGCCAAACCAGCCGGTAAGGACGTCGGTGAGCTGAGAAGTGGGTCTGAGGAACTTATCTAATGCGTGGCAAAGCAGAGAAGGACTAGAGGACACCAGTCATCAAGAAACATGGAGGACAGAGTGACAACTGTAACACACACTTAGTTGGAAGCTGAGAAGGAGAAGGGACAGAAGGTGGTAGAGGCAACATCTGAGACAAAAACCCTAGGTTCAAAAACGCCCAAGAAGAGCAGCCGGACAGACAGGCGTCTCCACCCAACACACCTGAGCGGAGCACCCAGGACGGAGAAGGCAAACTCTTCTGAAGAACAGCCGGCTGACACCTTTGTTCTTGGCAGCGGCCTTGCTGTGTGCCTGGCAACAGTATCGTTCAAGAACAGGATCCTAAAAGCTTTTGCAGGCAGGCGCAATTGAGAACTTTGTTACCGCTGACTGTTGCTAAAGGAAGTTCTAACCACAGATGCGTGGCAGAGGTAAGAGCTCCCACGTAGGGCGTCTGAGCAGTGGTGACCGTGGAGGTTCACACACACGGACTGCTAGACCCACAGCCCTGATGCCCTGTGGGATCAGGCAGGCCAGAGGGCAGTGGACAGCTCGGGTAGCGAGCAGGGCAAGGGAGGGTGGAGTCTGAGTGTCCACAGTCCTTGTCCTGTTGGGGGAAGGCAAAAGACAGTGATTAACCTTACACCTGAACGAGAGAAGTAACATTTTAGCGCTAGCAACATTAACATTTTTACGGAAAACTACTAAAATAATAACCAGAATATCTAGCTTCCCAAAAAACAATGAGAAAAGCTCATTCCACCCGGAGAAAAGGCACAAAAAGGGAGAAAAGGAAAGAGGCAGGGTGAGGGCGGTGAGTCTGCCCAGGGCGCTGCAGGAGGATCGGGAGCCGGCCCGCAAGGCACACAGACCTGCTGCCGCAGCCCACGCCGCGTGCCAGCGCTGACCGACGCCGCGTCCTGCTCCTGACGCGACTTCGCACGGCCGGTACGGAAGGGCAGCCACCCCGACAGGCCAGGCTGCCCGGATGATGAAATGCTGGGAGTTTCATGTAAAGCCGGGTGTGGCTGCCACGCTTCCCACCGTGAGCAGCCCGCAGCAGACTCCGTGCCCTTGAGTGCTGTTGGCACGGGCGGCCAGGCCTTCGCCCCAGCTCCCACACGACCGCAGGCCCTTTCCGCGTCAAGGCTCGTCCTCCCTGCGCCCTGGGAGCCGGCAACCAGGCCCGGCGTCCGAGGCAGACGTGCGCCTCCCCAGAACCCGTCACGCTGGCAGCTCGTCCATTCGTCAGCAACACCCTCACACAGGGTTTTACGTTCCACGTTCCCGAAGAAAAGCCCAGACAAAAACAAGCCGCCTTCCAGGCAGGGTGCCACTAGGGTGGGCACCGGGACCGACAGCCCCTCGAGACTGCGACATGCAGGCCTCCATGGCGGCGCCTGTGGGACGTGCGCGTCGGCAGGACGTGCTGCTGCAGGAAGGCCGGCGCGCTCACCTGGAGTGTGGAGCGTGTCGCAGACTGGAGCCAGGCGGGCAGGGTCTGTGAGGGGGTGGACGGGCGAGCGGGCTTCCCGCACGTCAGCCGCTTCTCTAGGACAGGACCCTGGCAGCCCCGGCGTGACCCTCACCAAGGCCGGCTGCCGCCCATGAGGAAAAGCATCTGGGGTCTCCCCCCAGCACACCAGCACCTGCACTGCAGGCTCCACTCTTCCTCCCAGCACCGGGCAGCCTGGCAAGGGTTTCCGGTGCGTGGCATCGCTGTGCGATGTGACGCCGTCCAAGACCCACCCCCCAGGTCACCCAGGGCTTTGTGGGTTGCTGTCAGAGCTGGGCAGCTGCCTGTGGCTGAACCCAGAGCCAGGACAAGAGCGAGCGGAGGTGAGCGGGGAGGGGGCACCCTCTGCTGTTGGCCCAGCCTGAGTGGGGGGGCACAGCCAGCACGGAAGCACCCCAGGAGCATGCCCGCCAGGGACAAGGCATCTTGTGGAGGCTCCTCTGGAGCCAGGCCGAGGCCAACAGGCCTTACGTGATTGAAACTGTGCTGACCATTGCTTCTGTCCACACGTGGGCCTGGGCTCCGCGGGCCTCTGCGCGGCTGCCTCCTTGGCCGCCCGCTGACCGTCGGCGAGGGGACTGCAGCCTCCGGGCTCTGCTCCACTCCGGCCAGGAAGGTGCCGGCCAGGCACTGGAGCCCTGGCGCTGCCCCTCCCTGGGGAGGCCGCCTGCCCCAGGTCGCCCCGGAGCAGGGTCCACTCGCACTGCAGGGCAGGCTGAGCTGGGGCCCGTCGGACAGCGGGTGCTGCACCCACTCCACCCACCAGAGGCGCCAGGACGTCATCGTACATCTTCGTGACGACTGAACGCTGAGAACTAAGTGCTCGCGTGCGATGGCTGCTCCTTCTCAGTCCCGTTCCACAGCAGGGAAGTGACGACTGGAGACCATTCACGGACACCGTTTGCTTCGAAAGAGCATCTGTGGGGGGCCCCACAGAGGGAGATGGGCTGGAGCACAGGTCAGGGCCACCCCCGGAACCGCGGTCTCTCACTGCTGACACTGGCTGCTGGTGCCACCCGGCCACTCGCTCGCTCGGAGACTGAGACACGGAGGTGGCAAAGGTCTGGTGCTCGGGCGGCCACACAGTAGGCGACAGATAAAGCTCACTGCTGACACCGCGCCCACCGAGGGTGCCAGTCCCACCCCCCACGAATGCCCCTCGGCCTCGGCTGTCACTGGTGCTTGTTTCTTTTCTTGGTGCTTTTAAACCCGCGTGATGCGCCGTGACCGAAACAGATAGTAGAAGGTATCCTGAAACGGGAAAAAAAGTCTTGTCCAGAATGCTCTCTCTCTCTCACTTGTGGGCCATTCCTGATGGCGGCTCGCTCTCCTCACAGACCCTGCTCCGGGGCCCTGGGGCAGCTCCCTCTGCCTCTGGCCAGCCTCTGACCTGCTTCCTGTGGGCACTGGCTCCCGTCCAGCTCCCCGGGTGACTTTCCGTCACCTGCCCCAAGCTGCAACCCCATCTGCCCACTGGCATCTGGACTCACTCGCTGGCCAAAGCAGGAGCAGCTGCGTGAAGGCAGCTGCGGAATACGGGTTCGTCTTTCTGTCACTTCGGATTCACTGGCGAGTTTTTCATTTGTCCAACGTTTCCCCCAAGATTAGAGCTGAACTCAGGTTTAACCCAATAAAAGCACAACTAACATTAAAAACAGAATCACTCAGTTGCAACTTCAGCAATTGCAACCAAGCATCCCCCTGCCCAGAAGGAGCGGTCCTCCGCATCCCTGCGCTGCAGGGCTTTCGGAAGCAGAGTGAGCAAGAGACACTGAGCCATTCTCAGGAACTGCTAACAGCCAGGCTTCCAACCCCCACTGAAGCCCACACCAGAGCAGCATCAGCTTCTCCCAGGGTCAGAACCTCAGAGCTGTCAGCCACTGACCTGCGGCTGTAGGCCCGCCTCTCACCCACGGGCTCTGCGGGGGGCAGCGTGTGCTCAGAGCAGACTTCCATGGCATCCCCTTCCGACTGCTTCCCGTTGTCCCCCGGGGCTCCTGCTGACACTTGCAGGGAGGCTGTGGGCGTGGCTGGGCTGCGGGAGGCAGAGGGTTGAGGGGGGCTCCACATGTGGTGGGTGCAGCCCCACCCACCCCAGAAGTGAACTCGCCAGGAAGAGACTCTCTTCCTGCAAAGGCGTTTGACCACTATTTTAGCATCACGTAAGTGTCAGGCTACCAGGAGAAGAAGAAGGATTCCTGCAAGGTCGAATGTGCATGTAGGCACGATAAACACGACATTATGCAAATTTAGGTACAACAGTTACGCTTCGCCTTCAGAAGTGTGGTTTTTTTTTTTTAAAGGGAGAGAACCACTGATCAGTTGCCTCTTGAGAGCCCCCTACTGGGGACCTGGCCTGTGACTCAGGCATGTGCCCTGACTGGGAATCGAACTGGAGATCTTTCGGTTCGCAGACTGGCACTCAATCCACCGAGCCAGACGAGCCAGGGCCAGAGGTGTGTTTTTATGGTGCTGTGTGACAGATGCCAATGCACGGCGACAGAAGTCTTTTTGCACCAGTGTGAAATTTACTAAAGTTAACTCTACAATGTTGAGAATCTCCTCCCTAATGCTGATGTCTCCACCCAGCATAGGGTTTCTGTCCAAAAATTACCTCTCGGTAACAAGGGAATTCCCTCATACTCAAGGCCTTATAAAAATCTCCCACACTGCAGAGGGTTCTCACAATTATTTTAAACAGCAAAATCCTGTCTGAAAAAAACAAGTATATCTGAAAATACAACTTTCAATATGGTTTTTGGATGGTTATGAAGGTCTACTTGAAAGAATCAGCAAAAAAAAAAAAAAAAAGGCAAAGAAACACAATGCGAACCTCGGAACCATCCGCAGGGGCGTCTCCCCACAGTCGTGTGTAATAAACGGCTGTGGCCAAGTTCGTCAACGAACCGGCAGGACGAACGAAAAGCCAGAGGGCCCCACGTGGGGCTCACAGGGCTGGGACAAATTCCCAGAGGCCCCCAGAGCAGGTGATGTGCGAGCGGAGCTGGCGTGCTGGGCGCAGGTCAGCTACAACCTCCCCAGATGTGAGTGCGGGCAAACACAGTGACGTCATGAACACCCCAAGGGAGACACCACGATGGCACCCCGGTGATTCCCTGCAGAGCCGGGAAGCCACATTGTCCCCTTCAGCCCTCCCTCCAGCAGGGTGGCTGCACACAGGACAGGCCCCTATCGGCTCAGCACCTGCGGTCAAGAGCTCCGACCCGTCAGGGTTTCTGTTAACCGCGGCCAAACACAACAGTAAGAGGCCCGGGTGCTGAACCGCAGCCAAACCTGACAGTAAGGGACACGATGTCTATGAACCCAAAGGCTTCCCCGACTTCAAGGGGCGTCCGCAGTGTGCCCCCCACCGCACGTACCCTCTGCTTTCCTTTGGCTTATCAAACCGGAAGTCTGCAGGGTAGAGGTGACGTCTCACTAGGTGATCCTTCCTGTCTTTGCTGGTCTTGAACTTCTCTGCGCAGCCTCCCACCAGGCACTGATACTGAAACAGAAATGGTGTTCCCTCTATCCACAGGGCTGGGGAGGTACGCCCGGGGCTTGCCGGGAGCTCTACTCCTTAGGCAGATGGCTCCAGTCCAAGGCCCCCCGGAATGCTGTGTCACCCACCATGTCCTGCCTCTGGGACAGGATCTGGAACAAGGAGTCATGCCACTCCAGGATGTGGATGTCCAGCAGGTGTCCTGAGGGGAAGGCCCGCTTGCAAAAGGAGCACGTGTTTCTGTGCAGAGTGTGGTAGTGGTGCTCATAGTCCTCCAGGGTGTCGAAGACCTGGCAGCAGCCGGCCACCTGACAGGTGAACTCGGGCACCCTGGCAAAGGAAACCGCTGCTAAGAACGCTAGATTGTGGACAACCTCCCTTTAAGTAGTCTGATAAAGCTTCGGGTGTTTTTTTGCAATTCCAAATCATACTTTTTTAAGAATGAAACCTTTACAGGCCACCCACGTGAAGGCGAGGCCAGCAAAGCGGGGCTTGGACGGTGGTCCAGGCGGAGGGCGCACGACGGGTCACCAGGGAGGGGCAGGCCTGGGGACCCGGGAAGGGGGCGAGGTGGGGAGCGACGAGGGGTTAGGGTCACTCACCTGGGCCTCTCCGGCGCCTCGGCCACCTGCGTGAGCACATCCTGGAGGTACAGGTGCCGCTGCACATCCCCGTCCTGCAGGACACGCGCAGAGGGCGCAAAACTAGAGGTTCCGCCCACCCGGTTTCCGGTCCGCACTGCCTTAGCCCCGCCCCAGCATTCCTCCGCGCGGACACACAAACGGAGGCCCCGCTCAAGACCCGCCCCACGGCTGTAAGGCCCGCCTCTCAACGACTGTCCCTTTCCCTCTACTCCGGTACCTCGAAGAACTCGTGCTCCCGCGGGAAGCGCACCAAGCGCGCCGCGAAGCGAAAGGGTGCGGCCCCGGCGGCAGGGTCCCGCTCCACGGGCAGCGGCTCCGCCGCCCCGGGGCCCGCCAGTAGGCGGGCGTACAGCGCGGGCGGCAGCTGCATCATCCTGCGCCAAGAGGCCAGCCACGCCTGTCGGCCACCGTCCTGAAGCCGGCCGGGGCGGGGCCGGACGTGACGTCAAGAACCACTTCCGCTTCCGGCGCGGGCTGTGCGGCGGGTTTCGGCGGGTTCCAGCGGTGACGCCGTGCCGGCGGCGAGTGCAGCTGGAGCGCTGGGGTCCTACCCAAACCCCGTGGTGCACAGGCTCGCGCCCAGCCTCCGGGCCGCTCCCGGTCCTCGGAAAGCTGGGGTTTTATTGTAAGCCTTCGGTGGCGTCGCATTCGCTGAGTCCTGGGCCCGTGTCCCGGCGGTCGGTCCCTGCACTCCGCCTCCTCCGGCCGCTCAGCGCCCGAACCGCTCAGGGCGCCGTGCCCGGTGCCCGCGGCGCAAAAATCGGATGCGGTCAAGCAGTTCCGGACTGAAGTGCGATAGGCGACACATTGGGGCCCCCAGGGCGCTCGAGACTTAAAGTGGCGGGTGGGCCCGGTGCTCCCAGGCGCCCGCGGCTGCGGGTTCCTGTCTGCGCCTCCCGGTTGCAGCAGCTGCTGTGCCGGCGACCTTGGCACCACCCTGTGCCTCCTCTGCCCTCCTGCTGAGAACCAGTGTTGGATGTTTGTGTCCCGTGAACAGCGATTGCATCCAGAGAACTTGTTTCCCACCCCACGAGATCGCAATTACGATTAAGATTCGTGAGTGAGATACTTACGTGGCAGGGGAGATACCCTGATCTCGAAGGTGGTTTTTCCCAGGGTGAGGCTTATCCATTGCACTCGGGATGTGCTGACCCCTGCGGTTTCCCCAAATGTGGGAAACTCGACTGCGTAATTTGTGGTAGTGGGGAACTGCGTTCCCGCTCTCCCCTGAAAAGAAAAAAAAAAAAAAAAGATTCCTGAGTGATTAGCTGTGGCTCCTGGGCTGGCAGCACAGTGGTCGCTGCTCTGATCCCAGCAGTTGTTTTGCTGTTCGTGGGCCTGAGTTAGAGCCTGTGTGGGTAGATTGACACGTGTGTGTGAAGTGTGTAAAGTCTGCTCTCCCTTGTTTTTCCAACCTACAGCTAACTGCCTGCGTGTGTCCCTTCCATCAGCAGTGCTGATGGCGATGGCCAGCAGGGCCTGTCCTCAGTGGGAGCAGAGCCCCGTGCAGGCCCTGCTGGTCCCTCAGGCGCATCCCAGTTTTGACCTTGAGGCAAGGGCATCCTGTATCTAATGGGGAGACCCCAGGACATCTGGTCGGCAGGGCCAACCGAGTAGAAGTGGAACCCCACCCAGCTCAAATGCACGGGGAACGGGTAGCACTGTTAGTGAACGCACCTGCAGAGCTCCCTGCATGGACCCAGGACCCCCACCAGGGCCACCGTGTCTGCCTGCCACTGGCCCAGGGCCTGGTGGTGTTGCGGTCACCTGGGGTGAAGGTGGGCCCAGCCTGCAGGTTCACAGTCTGCCTGCAGGCCCCCGAGCTGAGGCGTGGGCCTGGAAGCTGGCTGGAATGGTGGGTCCCCAAAGGCCCCATGTGCCCTGGAGACAGTGCCCAGGGGGAAATGACAAACCACACCAGGGGGCGCCACCTGCAGGAAGGGGAGGACTCACCCAGGAGCAATCCCTAGAGTGTGGAAGGTCCACAAGAGGTGGTTATGGTGGTGGCCCAGAGGGGCATCGGGTGGCCCACAGGATGATTTGGTTTCTCAAAGATCTGACATAGGCCAAACTTGATAGCTCTAAAATTCTTAGGTTAACAGGGTTTTTCTCTGATAAGCAGCTTTCCTCTCACCTCTAGGAGGACACTCTGTGATGCTGTCTCAGAGCCGAAGCCATGAGTGAGTTTCGGATACACCACGATGTCAACGAGCTGCTCAGCCTGCTGCGTGTGCACGGCGGGGAGGGGGCCGAGGTGTACATCGACCTGCTGCAGAAGAACCGGACCCCGTACGTCACGACCACCGTGTCCGCGCACAGCGCCAAGGTGAGTGCCGGTCCCGCGCTGCGCGGAGCTCACCTTCCCTACCAGGCGCCCTGGCCGTCCTAGCGATGAGGCCACGAGTCTTCCTGTGGGCTGCCCGGCGGTTCTGCCCCTCAGTCCAGATAGAGGGGTCGACGGAAGCTCAGGGAGCCCAGGCCCTTCACCACACCCTCCACCCCCATGACGGGGGGGAAGCAGCCGTGTCTCTGCTGTGGGGTCGCATCATGACACAGGCGTTTCCTCGACAGAAAGGGGAGCTCCTGGGAGTGACCACCTTGAAATCCTTTTTCCAGTGAATTATTTTTCTTTATTCAGGGAGTATACAATTTTCTCGTGCCGGTAGCATGGTGGGGAGAGTGTCATCCTGGTACACCAAGGTTATGGGTTCGATCCCCGGTCAGGGCATATACAGGAATGGAAGTATCAATAAGTGGAAAACAGATGAGTGTTCCCCCCCGCATGCCCCACCTTTCACTAAAATCAATAAATAGCTCTGACTAGTGTGGTTCAGTGGGTTGGGTGTCACCTTGCAAACCAAAGGGTCACCAGTTCAATTCCCAGTCAGGGCACATGCCTGGGTTACCAGCCAGGTCCCTGGAAGGGGGCGCGTGAGAGGCAACCACACATGGATGTTTCTCCCTTGCTTTCTCCTTCCCTTCCTTTCCAAAGATAGAGTCTTTAAAAACATACGCGCGTACATACGTAATTTTACACGAACTTGTAAGTCTGTAGCGAAAAACAATTTTGAAACCTCTTTGAAAACACGTTACGAAGCTTCAGTTGTTTAAAAAGTTTAGCGATGGCAGAGGGTAGTTAAAAAACTTCATTAAGCACTGTAATTTAGAAGTACACATTTTACTGTAGAGGGAGTATTAGAAATCAGTGAGAGCCCTGGCCATGGTGGCTCGGTGGGTTGAGCACCAGCCTGCAAACCCAAGAGGGCACTGGTTGGATTCCCGGTCAGGGCACGTGCTTGGGTTGCAGGCCAGGAATCCTGGCCGGGGGCGTGTGAGAGACAACCACACGTTGCCGTTTCTCTCCCTCTCTTTGTCCAGCCCTTCTTCTCTCTCTGGAAAGGAATAAACTGTAAAAGTTATAATCAATGAGAAAATAGAGCCCTGAGCCTGTGTATGATGATGCGTTTCAGAGGGAACGGAGTGAAGCGAGCGCACAAACTCCCGAGAGCGAGCGAGACCCGTGGTTGCCTGCGGGGGTGGGGAAGCGGAGCGTGGGCGAAGGCTTGGGGGAGCATGTGGCTTCACGAAGCGTGTGACGCGGCGTATTGGTGTTACTTCGCTGACGTGTGGTTGTTGAGCCTCACCGACTTCACTGCATTAGGGTTGCGTGATCAGTTTTGTGGAAGATGTTTTTACGGTTCTTCGTTATTGTCACTAAATCACTCGTGTTTGTGCTTTCGAGGTTAAAATAGCGGAATTCTCTCGTACTCCAGAAGACTTCCTAAAGAAGTATGATGAACTGAAATCTAAAAACGCACGGAACCTCGACCCACTGGTGTACCTATTGTCAAAGCTCACGGAGGACAAAGAGGTAGCTGCTGTCGCGCGCGGGGTCCAGCGTGTGTCTAGGGAGCATGCACTGTGGGGCGGTGCTAGCGAGTGTTTTAAGCCCACGGGCCTGAGTAGCAGAAGTGGCACCTCGTGCGTCCGCCGTCGCTGGTGCTACTCCCGCCACGCGGCCTGGCTGTTGCAGCAGGAATGGAAGTAGTTCTTGACGACAGACCTGGGAGGTGCTGAGAGCTGTTGCCTCCAGGGGCTGGGTTTTGGTGTTTGTCTCATGCCTACATTTGTTAGTTCACGTCGTGTGCGTGATACGTGTGATGCTGAGAAGAACACGTGTTGGGCACCCAGGGGCTTGCTGGGTCCTTCCTCCTGCTGCCCGAGGCCCAGGGCCTGTTCAGGGGTGGACGCACAGCCAGGCACCTGCTGACCTCCAGTGCTGGGAATGGGGTGGGGGGTGGTCAGGTGTAGAGAAGGGGCAGTACCCTGAGTGCAGAGGTAGGGAATGGGCTGTTAAAGCCCCTGCAGGGTGTTCTTCCCAGCGAGCAGAGCACGTGGCGCCTTGTGGCAGGGAGCTTTGAGCGACCGGCCACCAGCTCGAGGGCTGACAGGAGCCCGGCTCTCGCCCTCCACGGGGTCATAGGGGGAGGGTGGCTGTGCCGGGCGGAGTGCACACACGTGTGGCCCCGTGTCAGGCAGGGCTCTGTGTGTGCAGACACTGCAGTACTTGCAGCAGAATGCGCGGGAGAGAGCCGAGCTGGCAGCCGCGGCTGCAGCCAGCAGCACCGCCAGCCTCAGCGCCCCTGCCCCGGCAGCCAGGATCTCCCTGCAGGAGCTCGAGGAGCTGAGGAAGCAGCTTGGCAGCGTGGCTGCGGGCTCCACGTGGCAGCAGGTACTGCAACCCCCGCCCACAGGCTCACGCTTGCTGCCACGGGGGCCGGGGTGCACGTCTCACTGTCATCTGTTAGAGATGAATCTGAATGGGGAGGCTGACCGCAACCAGCTGCGCGTGGGCGAGGGTCCTGGACAAACGGGGGCGGGGGTGCCCCGCCCAGGGCAGTTGGCCTGCCTGCTGACGCGGACTGCAATCCCCATTTCCCGCTGCCGGTCCGGGACCACTTCTCTGTTTAAAATGACACTTCATGGACATTTTTTCTGCACGGTTCCCTCTCTCCTGCGCTTACTGCGTTTCTTGGTTTTGAATTTATGTCCTGCCCTGTTCTCTTGATGTGTGTCTGTCTGCTCATGGTGTTGCCTCTGGCCTTCAAGCCCCGCGGAGCTGTGTCCCTGTGAGGGTCTGAGCTTAGCTTGTTGAGCGCAGCCACTGTGACCAGGACAACGGCCGGCACGGCGGGGCGTGTCCTGTGTCCATCAGCTCACGAAGCCCTCACGCCGATAGCCCGTGTGGCAGACGAGGAAACCGAGTTTGCACATGCCCTCCCACGCCTGAGCCCGCACGTTGCAAAGCCAGGCCCCTGGCAGGGCCACTGCTCCGTGCGTGTGCCTGCAGCCAGCCCTCCCTGGGCAGTGCTCTCCATCCGTCCCTGGTCCCCGAGGGGCTTGGGCAGGGGCCCCTTGTCTCCAACTGTCTGTCGCTGGGGCCACACCTTCGCCCCGCAGGCCGTGTCTAGGCCACCGGAGAAGGCGTAGGTGTTCCTGAGGGTTGGCCTGCCCTGGTGAGGTGTCCTCGCTGCCGGTGCTGCCGGCTGGTCTCTGGGCCCTGCACAGACGCCACCCTGTCCAGGGCCTGGGCCCCCGCCCCTTGCATCTGTGCACGTGCTTTCCAAACCCTCGAGTGCTTAGGGATCGACTTTCTCAGGACCGTCGATGTTGGTTTTAACTGTTTGCACTGAGAGTATATCTTTGTTTTCATTTTTAAAAATGTTCCCACCAGTCTCTAGAACTTACAAGAAAGATGCTCCGAGACAAGCAGAACAAAAAAAATTCGGGCCAGCACCTCCCCGTCTTCCCTGCATGGGTGTACGAGAGGCCCACGCTGGTCGGGGATTTTCTGACCGGCTCGGGCTTAAGCACAGACGCAGCCGCGCCTATAGGTACGAGAAACGTGTGCTTTCACCGGCCCGCGTGGTGGGCCCGTGGGCGGGTGGCTGCCATGCTTGGAGCCTGTGCCGCGCCCGCAGGCAGGCGGGTGGGTGTGGTGCTGTGCCGAGGCGCTGCTGGGCCTCGGTCTCAGGCGCCCTGGGGCAGCCCGTGCGTGGGCAGCTGGGGCAGTGCTCAGAGACACCCTTCTCCTGGTGCTGCCTCCGGCTCCCCGCGTGTGGCCCACGGCCTGGGCGTAAGGGAGGACTGCACAGGCTTTCTGGGACTGGGAGCATCGGGGCCAGGAGGCATAGGGTGGCAGTCCCACTCGGTTTCCTGGGACCGTCCTCAAGTCTGCTGGGCTGTGCTGAGGGAGCCATCTCCCGCTGCGTGTTCACGACAGAACTTGTCCGTGCAGAGACCTCCCTTTTACCCCAGGGCGGCCTGTGAACGCTGCTCGCGTGCGCAGCTCCACCGGAAGTGCTTCTCTGGTCCCCGCCTGGGCTCCTGCGTGGGGCACGGCCTAGGGTAGGGGTTTCTTTCCTCCTCTCCTCTCCTCTCCTTTTTCTTTTTTCTTTTCTTTTTTTTCTTGCATAGGTTTTACTGGCTCCAGCTGGTGTAGCTCAGTGGATTGAATGTGGGCTGTGAACCAAAGGGTTGCGGGTTCAATTCTCAGTTGTGGCATGTGCCTGGGTGGTGGGCCAGGTCCCCAGTAGGGGGTGCAAGAGGCAGCCACACGTTGGTGTTTCTCTTCCTCTTTCTCTATCTAAAAATAAATAAAATATCTTTTCAGAAGCAAAGGTTTTACTTATTCGTGTAAGGGAGAATGCAGGGAGAAAGACAGAGAGAAACATCATTCAGTTGCCTCTCCCAGGCCCCCAGCTGAGGACCTGGACCACAACCCAAGCATGTGCCCCGGCTGGGAATCAAACTGGCGATGTTTCGGTTCGCAGCCCAGCACTCCACCCACTGATCCACACCAGGCATGGCCTGAGTGTAGGGCTTTCTACCTGCTTAGTGCTTTCAGGCTCTGATGGGCTGGCCCGGGCTCCCTGGCCTGCCTGGGCCAGCGACTTTTGTTCTGATGGCTTTGAAATCTCAGCCTTTGGTGCCCTGGTGGGTCAGTTGAAGCCAAATGAGCAGCTACTTCTTACCTCTCGTTATCTAAAGAAAACGAGCGAGAGCATGGTTTCTGGTGGGTAGGTTACAGGAACGGGGGCTCAGGCCAGGCAAGCGGCCCCAGCAGTGTCTGCGGCCCACAGGCTCGCTGCCCCTGGCCTCCCAGGAGGCGGCCATCGTGGAAGACCTGCTCTACGTGCTGGTGGGTGTGGACGGCAGGTACATCACGGCCCAGCCCCTCACTGGGAGGCAGAACCGGACCTTCCTTGTGGACCCCAACCTGGACCTGTCCATCCGGGAGCTGGTGAACAGGATCCTCCCAGTGGCCTCCAGCTACTCCACCGTGACCAGGTAGGCGCTGGACACGTGTGGCTCCGAGCACGCGTCGCCCAGCGTCCCTCGTGGTGCGACGTTGAGGGCCGCAGGTGGGTGCAGAGCGCCCGTCTGCGTGTGGGAGCGCGGGCGGGATGCTGGCGCCCGACGCGGAGCGTGTGGCCTCACCCGAAAACGTGGCTGCTGCTGCTCAGAGGCGCCAACACCTCCTCTCCTCCTAGGTTCATCGAGGAGAAGTCCTCCTTTGAGTACGGGCAGGTGAACCAGGCGCTGGCGGCCGCCATGCGGACCCTGGTGAAGGAGCACCTGATCCTGGTCTCGCAGCTGGAGCAGCTGCAGAGGCAGGGCCTGCTGTCGCTGCCGAAGCTCTGGTTCTACGTGCAGCCGGCCCTGCGCACCGTGGACATCCTGGCCTCCCTCGGTGCGTCTCCGGGGGGCCGCAGGGCGGGGCGGGGCCTGCAGTGTGAGGATGGGGTGGATTTTGTCCCTGTGGCTGTGAGGCCAAGGCGCTGTTGCTTCGCGCGTTACTAGTTCGTGGGGGAAGACGGGGAGCTCTTGCTGGCAAACTGCACGACCAGCTACGTGCAGTTCGGGTGCCACCTGTCCCGTGGGGAGCTGGAGGCCGGGCTCCGCGGGGCTCCTGCTTTCTCGGCACCAAGCACCGCCTGCCCTCGCAGCCACCTCCGTGGACAAAGGCGAGTGTGTCGGGGGGGCCACCCTGAGCCTCCTGCACGACCGGAGCTTCAACTACACGGGGGACAGCCAAGCGCAGGAGCTCTGCCTCTACCTGACCAAGGCCGCCAGCGTGCCCTACTTCGAGATCCTGGAGAAGTGGATCTACAGGGGGATCATCAATGACCCGTACAGGTGGGCTGGGGGGGAGCCTCGGCCTCCGTGGCGTGGGCTCCAGCGTGACAGGTTTCGGGGCACGAGGCGAAACGTGTCAGCCCACAGGGTTCCGCTACGTTGAGATTTACTTTCCAAAGTATTTTAAAAATAAGCTTGTGGTTTGCGGTCCAGGAATAGTTTCTCTACCAACGACCCAAATAACCAAAGCGAGTGTGACAGGCTGAGTGAGGGGGCCCTTCGAGCTCCTGGGGATTGGTGACGTTTGAGGCAGGGTGGGAGGCGTGGGCCCAGGTGGACGGCAGTGCCGGGTCCGGTCAGAGGCCACAGTGGAGACGAACTGGCCTCACCCCGGCTCTGGCCGCGGGTCTCCTTGCCGCCCGTGCGGTTGGTGGGGTTGAAGACTGAGAGTGGAGGCTGGGGGCGGTGAGGCGGCGCTCGGCCCCCGCGGTCGTGACCAGGACGCCTGCGTGCTCTCAGCGAGTTCATGGTTGAGGAGCACGAGCTGCGGAAGGAGAAGATCCAGGAGGACTACAACGACCGCTACTGGGACCAGCGGTACACCGTGGTGCAGCGGCAGATCCCCTCCTTCCTGCAGAAGATGGCAGGCAAGGTGCTCAGCACAGGTGAGGCCCGGGGGCCCACCCACCCGGACATGTGCACGTCCTCTGCGACCATGTCCCCGGTCGGGGGGCGCAGGTGCCGGGCTGCGCGGGCCTCGCTCTGGCCTGGGCTCTTGGTTGACTGCGTTCTGTTCCCTGACTTTAGGAGGTTGTCTCAACAGGTGCCTCTTCACCGCGAACTTTCTAGAACTTGGTTGCTGCTTAAAGGAAACCTTGCTTGGCTCACAGCACTGGCAGCACATGTGTGGGTTTCCATACCAGCCCCCAGGTCCCCGGTTCTGTGCAGACACCGGCCAGGTGTCCTGCAGGCCCACACGGCCTGGCGCTGGTGCCCAGGCGCAGCGCGGGCCCTGCTCCACACACCGGTTATGAGTGTCGGGGTCCCTAGGCCACCGGCACTTCTGTCCAAGGTGACTACAGCTCGGGGCTCCCATGACCCCTCCCTGGATTTTGTTTCTCGATAACTTGCCAGAGTGGCTCACAGGACTCGGGAGCCCTTTACTTCCTAGGTGACTGGTTGATTGCAAAGGACACCAGGTGAACAGGCGGCTGAAGAGTTCAGGGAGGGTCCCCGAGCACAGGAGCTTCTGCCCCCGTGGAGTTGGGGTGCGCCTCCCTCCTGGCAGGTGGATGTGTTCACCAATTACCCAGAAGGTCTTCACACCCCTCTTTAGGGTTTTGTGGAGGTCTCATCCTGCGGGAACAGGGGGGCACGTTGGTGGCCTGGCAATCATCTCAGTCCTGGCATCAGCCCCTCCCCCGATGCTGGGCAGGGCGGATACTTCCAGCCGTCTCCTCACCTGGCTGGTTCCTCGGACCACCAGCCTTACCCTAAAGCTTGCTGGGGGCGGCCAGGAGCCCCTTCGGTAGCATAAGCTGTCATGTGTGTCTTATCTCACTGTGTCACACACCTTCCTGGAAAAGCCATTGAGGACACAGGCCCACTGGCCAGCCGTGTCCCTGGTCCCCTCACTGGCGCTGCTTGAAGCCCAGCTGGCGGCCAGGTCTCCAGGAACTGAGGGCGGCTGCCTGGGGCAGGGCTTGAAGGCGTGGAGTCTGGTTCTTGTGAAGCTTCTGGGGCCCGTTTCCGTGGTCTGTTTAGAGAGTCGGATGTAAACCGTCGCCGCAAACCACCGTGGTGACTGCTTCCAACCACGGTGGTGGCAGTGTCTCCACGGAGCCTAGAGCAGGTTCCCGGAGCCCCCACCCAGTCCGCGCTGTGACCGGTCCTCTGGCTTGTGTGTGCGACAGGTGTTTAGTCGCCCCCATCTCCTTTCAGGAAAGTACCTAAACGTGGTCAGAGAGTGTGGTCACGATGTCACCTGCCCAGTGGCCAAGGAGGTCATCTACACCTTGAAGGAGCGGGCGTATGTGGAGCAGATCGAGAAGGCTTTCAACTACGCAAGCAAGGTGCTGCTGGACTTCCTGATGGAGGAGCAGGAGCTCGTGGCCCACCTGAGGTGCGCGAGTCCCAGGGGCACGCAGCCCCCCGAGTGGCGAGTGACGTGCGGAAGGCGGGCCAAGACCCAGGGCTGCTGGCGGTCCGCCCGTTGTTCCGCAAATGGGCGCAGGCCAGCTCACCTCCAGCCTTGCTGCCGGACGCCTGTGGACCCTTCCTGCCCCACCCCACTCCCTCCTGGGACGGCCCTGGCCCTGCTGGTGCCCCCGCAGCGACCCCTTTCTGGCAGCCCTGCAGGCCCGGGCCCGACGATCCTGCCCGAGAGAGCTGTTCACCGCCGCTCACTGTGAGCTGGCCACGCTCAGTCACACTGCCTTGGCGCCTGAGCCTTCTGCGCACACGTGGCTTTCCCTTCGTCATCAGCCAGCGTTGCTCCGGAGCACAGCTGGTCTCGGGAGCAGCCTCGCTGACTAACGTCTGCCGGTTGCCTCTCCCAGGTCCATCAAGCGCTACTTCCTGATGGACCAGGGGGACTTTTTCGTGCACTTCATGGACCTGACGGAGGAGGAGCTGAAGAAGCCGGTGGACGACATCACGCCCACGCGCCTGGAAGCGCTGCTGGAGCTGGCCCTGCGCATGAGCACCGCCAACACGGACCCTTTCAAGGACGACCTCAAGGTGGGCCGCCTCCCGGGGGCAGGCAGCGCCGGACGAGGGTGCCTCCTGCCCCAGTGGAGGCGATGGGTGGGATCCCTGCCTGTGCGCCGAATTGGCTCCTGCGTGTTGAGCCATCCTGGCATCTCAGAAGAGAGCCCCCCTTGGCCGTGGGGTGTGCTCCCTTCTCCATGTGGCTGCATCGGGCTCACCGGCGTTGGTTCAGGACTTTCGCGTCCCTGCTCTTCAGGGACGTTGGCCTGGACTCTCCCTGTGCTGTCCCTGTGTGTCTCTGTGGTTCCCGGGTAGCCCTGGCCTCATACATGGAGCGGGGAAGTGTTCCCTCCTCCGGTTTCTGGAAGTTGCAGGGGGGTGGGGTCAGTTCTCTCCACATGTGCTGGGTTCGCCAGCGAGGTCGTCTCGGTCCCTTCCTGGCTCCAGGTGTGTGCACACTCTTCCTGCCCGTGTCCACATCGGCTGTTGGTGTCCCCAGACTGGCATATTTATTTTTAGAAGAGAGGGAGGGAGAAAGAGGGGGGGAGAAACATCCATGTGTGGTTGCCTCTCACGCTCCCCCTACTGGGGACCCGGCCCACAACCCAGGCCTGTGCCCTGACTGGGAATCAAACTGGCAACCCTTTGGTTCGCAGGCCCAAGCTCAGTCCACTGAGCTACACTGGCCAGGTCTCAGCATGCATGTTTTAAAACTCACCAAAGTTGGTGAGTTTCTGTGTAACCATTTTAATACTGAAGATGGAAGGAAGCACACAACACTTTTGGCACGTTGTGCTTTATTATTTCAAGAAGAGTAAAAACAACTGAAAAGCAAAAAAGATTTGTGCAGTGAGTGGAGAAGGTGCTGTGACTGTTTGAATGTGTCAGAAGTGGTTTGCGAAGCTTCACGTCAGATCCCTCGCTGGTCGATGCTCCCCGGTCGGGTAGACCAGGTGAGGTTGATAGCGATCCGACTGAGACGCTAATCGAGAACAGTCAGCGTTGTGCCACGCGGGAGACGGGTGACACGCCCAAGACATCCAAGTCAGTCACGTTACTGGTGAAAATGAAAAACGTCTCCTTTATTTTGCAGGAAAAAACTTTCTCTGGACAGACTTTTAGACCACCCCAGTAGAAGCTAAGGAAGGGCTGGTACCCGATGCTCCGGTTTCTCCCCTCCCCCCCAGATTGACCTGATGCCTCACGACCTGATCACTCAGCTTCTGCGGGTTCTGGCCATTGAGACCAAGCAGGAGAAGGCGATGGTGCAGGCTGACCCCACAGAGCTCTCGCTGAGCGGCCTGGAGGCCTTCTCTTTTGACTACGTGGTCAAGTGGCCCCTGTCGCTGATCATCAACAGGTGAGCGGGGTCCCTCGGGTGCCAGAAGCAGAGGCAGCTCCCAGGCTCGCAGGGAGGAGGGTCAGGCGTGCCCGCCCCTCGGCTCGTTCTGCTGCCCTGTGTGCTCTGTGGGGCCGCCCCGGGGGGGTGGCCACGCCGCCCGACCGCGGTCCCAGCCAGAGCCTGGTCACAGCGCCGGGTGCCCCTCCTCCGCAGGAAGGCCCTGACGCGCTACCAGATGCTGTTCCGGCACATGTTCTACTGCAAGCACGTGGAGCGGCAGCTCTGCAGCGTCTGGGTCAGCAACAAGGCCGCCAAGCAGCACGCGCTGCACTCCGCCAAGTGGTGCGTGCCGCGTCCACGCGGGGTGCGGTCCCGGGGCGCATACCCAGGGTGCGCACAGCTGTTGCCGTCCGCGAGCAGCCCCGGCTCTGCCCCCCAGCCACCTGCGCAAACCGCGGGGCCGGCTGCTGCTCCGGGCGGGAACCCTGAGGACCTCGCGGTGGCGGCACCCTGCCCGCCCGTCTGTGGCCCCTGGGTGGCCTGCGCCTGTGTCTGAGCCCCAGGCGGCGTGTCCCGCGTGCTGCTCAGGGCGGGAGCACCTG
Organism: Anoura caudifer; assembly: GCA_004027475.1. Lineage (NCBI taxonomy): Eukaryota > Metazoa > Chordata > Mammalia > Chiroptera > Phyllostomidae > Anoura > Anoura caudifer. Next base: position 40,306 of record PVKU01006209.1, read on the forward strand.
CGACCCCCAGCCTGCGTGGGGCCTGGTGCGGGCGCCAGCTCCTGTGACCTCTGCCCTCCGCCCCCCAGGTTCGCCAGCGCCTTCACCCTGCGGCAGCGGATGCTGAACTTCGTTCAGAACATCCAGTACTACATGATGTTCGAGGTCATGGAGCCAACCTGGCACATTCTGGAGAAAAACCTGAAATCCGTGAGTTCTGACCGAGCAGCTGACGCACTTCCACGGCTCTTGATCAGCCAGCGGTGCCCCGCAGCACAGGGTTTCGGACAGGAAGGTGCTGGGGCGGGGCGGCGGGCGCCGTCAGCCGTCAGCCAGGCCGCACTCACAGCCCCGTCAGGAGAAGCTGCACCTGTGCACCTGCCGTCCTTCCTCAGGCTCCACGGGTGGGGGTGGGGGTGGGGGTGGGGGTGGCGTCTGCTCCACGGGCGGAGCCCCAGGGCCGGGCTGTTGGAACGGCACGGGCGCCCGCCCCCTGCGGGAGCTCCAGAGCCTCAGGTGGGGGTGGCCTGTGCGCACCCCCAGCAGGTCCTGGGCCCTCGGGGGCTTCTCGGCCAGAAGGCTCCTCACCCTTCACCGAGTTCCGGAAGCAGGCGGTGGCCAGTGGCCGTGGCCCCTCGTCTTTAGGGATCAAGACCTGAGGCTTTGGGGCATGTTCAGTGTTAGTTCCTTTCGGTGGGGTTGTGAAGTTGCCTGCAAAGACCACAGGCCCGTTTAGAAAATGGAAACAAAACCAGGGTGCAGCGCCCGTGCGGGAGCCGGGGCGCACGTGGGCAGCGTGGGGTGCCCCCCGCAGGCCTCCAACATCGACGACGTGCTGGGCCACCACACGAGCTTCCTGGACAGCTGCCTGAAGGACTGCATGCTCACCAACCCCGCGCTGCTCAGGGTCTTCTCCAAGCTCATGTCCGTGTGCGTCATGTTCACCAACTGCATGCAGGTGCGGCCCCACCCCCCTCCCGTCCAGCGGCCGCGGTCCTTTCTGAGCCGCCCCCCGGGCGTCCTCAACATGCCCCTTCGTCAGAGCGCAGCTCTTCCGATGCAGTGCTGGTTGGGCACCGGTAGCAAGCGGCGGAATGGAAAATGAGTGTTGGGGGCAGAAGGGTGACGTGAGGGTCTGCCGGGCTCACGGGCACAGGGGGTGTCTGACCTGGGGGGGCCCGTGGGAGGGTGTGGAGGCGGGAGAGCCCGGGGCGCGGTGGCCGGCGACAGTGGACAGGGGCATGGCGGCCAGTTCTCCTTCCAGAGCTGCACGGGGCTGCAGACCGAGAAACGAGTGTTTTCAGAGGACTTGGTCCCTGAGCCCTTGACAGGCAGCCTGGGAGCGGTGCCCGCTCACCCGTAGCCCCCCAAGGGTGTGCCCGCTGTCCCCGAGCCAGCCTGTGTCCCAGGCACGCCGGGGGGTGTTCTGCTGGCAGCACGTCGGTTGTGACGGCGCGGTTTCCCCGGTCCCCCAAGAGGTTCGCGCAGAGCATGAGCCTGGACGACGAGCTGGGCCGCCGGGCCCTGGAGCACGTGCTGGGGCCGCCCACGGAGGCTGAGCAGGCGGGGGAGCACGCCCGCAAGGTGGGTGGCTGCGCGGGTCGGTCCGGTGCGTCCTCCGTTTTCCTGGGAGAGCTGGCGGTGTTCAGGCCCTGACCCCTGGGAACCAGGCTGCTGCCACCCTTTCGTTTCCATCTTCCCTTTGATTGAAAGGCAGTCCCTTGCCTTCTTAAAAAATATTATTTATTTTTTATTTCATTCATTTATTTTTATAGAGGGGAGAAGGGAGGGGAAAAAGAGGAAGAGAAACATCAATGTGTGATTGCCTCTCTCTCACCCCCTTCTGGGGACCTGGCCTGCAACCCAGGCCTGTGCCCTGACTGGGAATCGAACCCACAACCCTTTGGTTCATAGGCTGGCGCTCAATCCACCAAGCAACACCAGCCAGGGCAAAAGATGACCATGTTAAAATTAGGTTCCACGTACAGGCCACAGAAATCTCCACTACCCACCCCTGCAAAACCCCCTCAACCCCCGGCATGGCCGTGCTCCAGGCGAGGCCCGCTTGCCCTCAGAGTGGGGACAGTTTGGGCGGAGCTGGGTACCCCAAATGGCCTGGCTCAGCAGCCTCCGGGAGAGTCTGTCCTCAGCTGCCCGTCAGGCCGCTAGGCCCGGTGTTCCCGTGCCGTCCTCTCGGAGGGGTGGCCACAGCAAAGCCTGGCTGGTGTTGAGGGCCAAGCGGCCCAGAGGAACCCCATTCCCTGTGCAGCTCCGCCCTGACCAGCCTTCTCATCCCTTGAAAACTTCCTGGAACTCATCCTTCTGTTGAAAACACTTAAGAGGAAGGTGAAGGCAAGCCGCACTCCTGTCTTCCAGCACCTGGCGGAGCACGTGGACATGCCTCCGCTGGCCTCCAGCTTTGAGGCCACCGTCAACAAGTTCGACAAGAACTTCTCGGCCCACCTCCTCGACCTGCTGGCCCGCCTGAGCCTCTACAGCACCAGCGACTGCGAGCACAGCATGGCCAGCGTCATCTCCAGGTGCGCGGGGGCCCTGGCTTCCCTCGCCGGCTCCCTGCCGCCCTTGGGTGCCCAGATAGCGTGCGGGTGTCTGCCCTTCGGCCTCTGCTGGTCCTGTGTCGCCCCCTGACGTGGCAGCGTGCGTTCCCCAGGGTGCGCTGGGCTGTGTCTGCGGGCCGAGGTCAGCCCTGCTCACCGCTGTGCTCCCTGGCCCAGGTCTGGGACGCTGGATGGGCCCCCCACAGCCCCTGCCCTGCATGCCCAGCATCCGTGTCCCCTGCTCCCGATGGGCAGTGAGGAGGTGGCCGGAGGAGGGCAGGACCTGCTGCTGGACAGGCTGGGCGATGAGAGCCCAGTGTCCAGGGGCTGGGCGAGGGGAGCGTGCTCAGCTGCTCTCGGTTCTTAGGCATTTGTTAGAGGTCTTGGTTGGCTTGCTTTCCGTTTTTGTTCCAGTCTCAATGTCGCTTCCAATGGGTGAAGCTGTGTGGAAGCTGAGGCTGGTGTGCGTGTGCACGTGCAAATGTGCATGCATGTGTGAGCGTGCTGGTGGCACCCTTCACCTGTGGGGAGGAAACGGGGTCTTGTGCGGCCACCGCAGGGCGGGACCCCACCCCGGGCATCTGCCTGAGCCACCGCAGCCCCGCCCTCGCCCCGCAGGCTCGACTTCAACGGCTTCTACACGGAGCGCCTGGAGCGCTTGTCTGCAGAGAGGAGCCAGAAGGCGGCGCCCCAAGCGCCGGTTCCACGGGGGCCTCCCGCCCCCATGCCCAGAGTCGCTGTCACCGCGCAGTGAGGTCCTCAGCGCCCTGCACCCACCGCAGCTGAAGGGGGGAGGAGGTGACCTGTGGGTGCTGCTGCGGACGAGGGAGCTCAGGGTGTTCTGTTCGGAGGCCCCGGAGCACGTGGGCTGTGTTCGCTGTTACTTTTCGGCGTGTCATCTGGACGTCTCCTGCGCCCAGCTCGCCGTGTCTCCACGGGTGGTGCCTGTGAGCCCACCGAAGTGGAGCAGGGGCACTTCCGGGTTTGGGTTTTGGCTTTGAATAAAGACAGTGCATTTCAGCAACATGAAGGTAATCGCCAAAATGCCTTGTGGCGCCAAGACTGGGGCTGGGCTCCCCAGAATCGGCCAAACCCTTCAAGCCTTGGCCCGGTGTGCTCCCGCCGCTAGGGGGCAGCAGCCCCTCATCCTGCGGTGAGTCAGGAGGCCCCTGAGGGCTGAGGACGAGGCCTCTGTCCCCGCCTGCAGTAGGGGTGTGACCACTTGCTGCACAGGCCCACGCCCCTCCCAGCTCTGCAGCGGGTGGCACTGATGCTGCTGTGAGCACGGTCTGCTGGGTCTCGTGTCAGTTTTCGAAATCCAGTTCAAACCACCTGATTGCTGCAGGTGGCCTCCTTGGCAGATGAGCACCAAGACCCCGAGGCAGACAAGGGCCCCTCGGGGCCTTTGCATGCGTGGCTGTGCCCAGACTGCTGCCTTGCAAGGCTGGGCAAGCCCAAGCTGCTTCCTCTTCTGCTGGTTGTGCAGGTGTGACCTGCGAGCACACAGGCTCACCTGCCAGCCCAGGTGGCCAGGGGTCGTATCATAAAGCATGGAGACCGAGCAGAGGAGCCCGCTGGCTCAGCGTAGGACTCTCCCTGCCCTGGGCTGCAGCTCCAGGCTGCACCTGCCACTGGTGGGAGGGGACCACTTAGGTGCGTCCTGGGGGCTGGGTGGGGCCTCCGGGCCCACATGGGTCTTGGCTGCTGGCGTGAAGCACCTGTGGGGAGCCGTGCTCAGGGTGGTTGGCTCGCTGAGGGCTGCGCAGTCTCTTCTCCCAGACAACTTGGAACTCGTGGTGGGAACAGAAGTGAAGTCGAGGGAGGACCTGGGGTTCGTGTGGGATGTGAGCTCGGGCCTGACCTGGGGGCAGCACCTGCCTCCCTGGGAGCCCCACCCACACTGCTGCCCTGGCCAGGGCCTGTCACTTCTGCCTGAGACTCCCTGAAGTCTGTCAGCCCTCCTGCCTCTTTATGCTATTCCCTTTGGGGGAAGTAATGGTCCACTGAACTTTGACCTCTGGTCTGTGGACACCACAACATGTCACCTCAGCATCCTCAGGAGCATGTCCAGAGTGTCAGGCAAACCCACTGGGCTCAGCTGCAGGCTGGGGTCTCCAGGGGACAGACCCACCTGTACCAGCCTCAACATCAGGCCAGCGTTGGGTGGCCCCACCTGGCAGGACAGAGACGGAGAAGGCGGTGTACCTCTGCTGCTGTGTGGGGACCCCAGAGCCTGGCTGGGACAGACCCACAGACAGCCCCACCGGGAGGGGCCTCTGCACGGAGTGGCGTCTGCAAAGGTGGCGGGGGCTGGATCCCCAGGTGCCCCCTCTCCAGGGAGGCCTGTAGGGCCCAGGGGAGCAGGGCCAGGGCCTGGCTGGATTCACAGGTGCTGCAGGAGCCTTCTGCTACCTGGGGAGTCAGGGTGCCTCCACCTTTGACACCCCTCCAGACGGCCTTTCACCAGTCACTTTCCCACCAAGGCCCAGCCTTGCCAGAACCGCCTAGATTAGCCCAGTCACCTCCCTCTGACTGAACTCGGTCCACCTCTGTGAAGGCTCTCTGTGTGCTGGCAACGGACACGGTGCTTGGGCCCCCAGGGGACCTGAGTAGTCGCTGGGACACGGAAGAGCCACAGGGCAGGAAGCGCAAGAAGGAGGGGCGGGGCGCCCTCCCCACGGTGCCCAGGCCCCGCCCCCAGGCCCCGCCCCCTGCCGTCTGTAGCTGGTGAGGCCTGGGGCGGGGCAGGGGAAGTGCCTAAAAGGCGACACCAGACGCCTCCCAGCGCAGAGCCACACTCATCATCTCAGGCCCTGGGCCCCTGGGTCGCGTGCTCGCCTCTTGGTCCCTGGATTCCTGTCTGCACCCTCGGACTCCGAACCCCGAACCCCTGGCTCCCCATCCTCATTCCCCAGCCACCGGATCTTTGTCCCTGCCCCAGGACCCTAGACCCCCACCGCTCCCTGTCCCGAGATCCCCCTTCTGGGACCCCAAGCCCCCAGAATCCCAGACTCCAAGTCCCACACCCCCGTCCATTCTCCGGGCCCCCCTGGTCCTGGCCCTCACCTGGGCCATGTGCCCCCTCAGGCTGTGGCTGCTCGGAGCGCTGTGGCTGCAGGGTGAGTGTGGGGCGGGCCAGGTCGGAGGTGAGGGAGCTCCTGTCCCGGGAGGGCCGGCCACCTGGCCTCAGCGGAGCTGTGCTCTGAGCTGGCCCCAGGTGGTCACTCAGCAGGGAGGCTCCGGGAGGTGGACAGGCCTTCAAGGGGGAACTAGGGAGACCAGTGCTGGGGCTGGGACGGAACAGGTCCTCTTCGGGTGTTGGGGTGAATGCCCACTGCTCCTGGGGCCTCCAGTCCTGCTGGGAGGGGGACTGAGGAGCTCTGGAGCTGAGCGGTGCTGTCCAGCCACACAGGTCCTGCTTGGGCCTGGGGCAGACCAAGGGGACTGCTGGCCTTGCCCCCACCCCAGCTCCCAGAACCTCCCGGGCTGGGGTTCTCTGATGTCCCAGCCCCACGCTGGAGGCAGCCAGGAGGGCAGCTCGGGGGCCAGCAGGGCTGGGGGGCCCCCAGGGCCTTGCACTCTGGAGGTTGACAAGGTAGTGGCCACAGAGATACACCCGTTTGCGAAGACGAAGGGCAGGGTCTGTGGGCGGCTGCGGCCTGCCCTGCTGTCTGTTGATGTCAGGAAGGTGGGCTGTTCCCCAGGTAGCTGAGGTGGGAAGTGCAGGGTGGGCAGGCCGCCTGTCCAGGGCCTGTGCGCCCCTGGAAGGGCTGGCTAGGGGCAGGGTCCATCTGACCTGGCCAGGGTGGGGGTCCTGCTGTCTTTTCAACGTCGGGCCCCATGTTGTCTCACCTGGGAAGGGGCGCCCAGCACAGGAGGCGGGCGCTCTGCACGCCACCGGCTGACCCCTTTCTCTCGCAGTGGTCACCTCCAGCACCCCCCTGCCCCATGTGGAGCAGTACGAGGTGGTGTGGCCCCAGCGCCTGCCGGGGTCCCGGACCCGCCGAGCACTGCCCTCCGGCTTGGTGAGTCTTGGCTGGAAGGTGGCCTGGCGGTGGTGTGGGGGGGTCCTTCCCTGACCCCACAGAGCCCGACTGTTAAAGGGTTGCAAGGGGCCACCCTTGGGCCTGAGAGCCAGGTGGGCTGCGGGGCTTTGGAGCAGACCTCTGAAGGGGCTCCCTCCCTACCTGGGCTCTCTGCTCTGGCTTGGCCTTGCCCCCAAGGCCTCCCCTTCCTACGTCCTGCCTCCCCCTGCGGCCTGCTGCTTCCAGGAGCCCCGGGGCCCAGGCCACTCCCCAGTTGCACTGGCTGTGATAAGCCAAGTTCCTCCTTAGACTGCAGGGGTGGGGTGGGCCGCTCCCTGGGAGCCTGTGCGTAAGTGGCTGCGACACACCTTTCCTGGGGCTTTTGGGGCTGGGCTGGGATTCCCCAGAGCTGGCCCGGGTCACTCCTGGAGGTGGGGGGTGCGTGTGTGAGAGAGAGACTGTGCCAGCCCGAGGCCGGGGGCAGCCCTGTCCTGACCTCGCTGTCCAGGAAGAGCCCTGAGCCCCTGGACCCTTACCCCACTCTGAGGGTGAGGTGCCCAGTGTCCCTGGCAAGGCTCAGGGAAAGGAAGGACCTCTCAGGGGGAGGACGCCTGGGGCTGCAGGGGCTCCCCACCCCACCCCTGTGCTGCCTGTTGGGTTGCATCCTCCTCCCCTCGCTTCCTGGGGAAGGGGCGTCATCATCATCCTTGTGTGGACAAGTGGGGAAACTGAGGCCTACCTAGGACCCTGGCATGCAGCCCAGCTTGGCCCAGCCCAGCATCCTTCACCATCCTGATGCTGAGTGACCCCCAGGGTCCCCTGAAGGGCTTCCAGGCTGGGAGCCTGGCCCGGGCTGCGGTCCCACCAGCTGAGCTCACGCCAGGCTTGAGGTGGGCACAGCCTGGGGCAGGGCCCTCACCCTGGACCCCTTCTGTTTTCCTGGCTCAGGGCCTGTACCCAGAGAGCGTGAGTTACGTCCTTGGAATCCAAGGGCACAACGTTACCCTGCACCTGCGGAAGAACAGGTGAGCAGGGCTGGGCCTGCCCATAGCACCCCTGAGTCCTGGGCCCCCGGCGTCCTGGAGGCCCCTCTGCAGGGACAGCAGGCAGGGCCCGGGCCCCACAGTGGCTCTTTTCTAGGGACCTGGTGGCCTCGAGGTACACGGAGACCCACACAGCCGCCAACGGCTCCCAGGTGACCACGCCACTGCAGGGGCAGGTACGGCCCGGGCAGCCCTCCCAGGGTGGCCGTGGGGGCTCTGGGGCGAGGCCAGCAGAGCCCTCACGCCCACACCCCCCGCAGGACCACTGCTTCTACCAGGGTCACGTGGAGGGGCAGCCACACTCCGCTGCCAGCCTCAGCACCTGCGGCGGCCTCAGGTGAGAGCTGCAGACCCAGGCACGGGGTCAGGTCAGGGCCCCAGCACCCCGGCCATCCAGAGCAGTGAACTGAGGCCAGATAGAGGGGCCAGACTTGGGGACACGTTTCCGCTCCTTTTACAAGTTACAGGCTCCTGACGCTCGAGGCTCCCAAGGGCCCTGGACACTCCCCAGCATGTCCCGGAGCAGAGCAGGGGCCTCCTGTCCTTCCAGGCTCTCCGTCCCTCCCTGGGCAGCATGCAGGGGGCGGGGCGCTGACTGGGGGCCTCCTGCTCCCCTCTGCCCACAGGGGCTTTTTCAGGGTGGGCTCAGCCGTCCACCTGATTGAGCCGCTGCCAGGAGGTGGGGAGGAGGGGCAGCACGCACTCTACCAGCCCCAGCACCTGCGTCAGGAGGCCGGGACCTGCGGGGTCAGCAACACCAGCCTGGACAGCCTCCTGGGCCCACGGACCTTGGCAGCCTTCAAGCCCCGGGTAAGGTCCCTGCCCAGCTGCATCCCTGTCCTCGTGGCCGCCCCTGCCCCAGGCTCCCTGTGCACACAGCGAAGTGAGCGTGTGCCCACTGTCCCCCTGGCCCGTGGGCCTGTCTCTGCCCAGCAGCTGCAGAGAGGGCCGGTGCCTTGCAGACAGGCCCGCCAACACTGAGCAAGTGGGGTTCTCAAGAGCTGGTCAATGTGGAGACTGGGCTGAGGTCAGGAGGCCTGTGGCCGGGGCCGCTGACCAGCTTCTCACTGCCATTTCACAGAACCGTCCATGGCCCTCAGAGACTCGCTACGTGGAGCTGTATGTGGTCACAGACAGCGCAGAGGTGCCCTGGGTGGGTGGGGCAGGGCGGGCAGCAAGGGTGCTGCCCGTTGGCTGCAGGCTGAGGGTCTGCTGTCCTCCTCTAGTTCCAGCGGCAGGGGAGCACAGAAGCTGTGCGCAGGCGGGTGCTGGAGGTGGTGAACCACGTGGACAAGGTGGGGACTGATTTTACCCTGAGGGTGTCCCCCAGGGGCTGCCAGGGGCTCCTTCCCCAGCAGGGTCTTTTGGCTCCCAGCAACACAGATCCATTCCAGACCTGCAGTCCCCCAGCCTGACAGAGACCCCAGTTGTTGAGGTGCATGGGGCAAGGGGTGGGGTGGGGACAGGCAGCCGAGCCACCAGCAGTGAGGAGGTGCCTCTGCCACCCAGGCCCTGCCTCTCCAGGTGGGCTCCTGGTCTCTGTCGGGGAGCCTGACCCACGGGCCCGTCTTCCCGCAGCTGTATCAGGAGCTCGGGTTCCGTGTGGTCCTGGTGGGCCTGGATATGTGGATCGGCAGGGACAAGATCAAGGTCAGCTCCAATGCCAGCATCACGCTGGATAACTTCCTGGCCTGGCGGATGCAGCACCTGGTAGGGCGGCACGCCCACGACAACGCACAGCTCATCACGTGAGTGGCAGTGTGCGACTGGCGGCTGGAAGGGCCGCCGCCAGGAAGGGCCGAGGAGTCATGGGGCTTCAGGAGCGTGGCCGTCCCTGGGGTGTCCGCCTGCAGACACTGTTCTTGTTTCCAGTGGGATCGACTTCATCGACAACACCGTGGGGCTGGCCCGGGTGTCCACCATGTGCTCCCGGTACTCAGGGGCTGTGAACCAGGTGCGGAGGGCCCGGCCCGGCTGGGGAGCCCTGCACAGAGCTTGAGGTGGGACGCGTGCTGGGGAGCCCCCAGGACTCAGGCCCGCCTGCTGATCCCCAGGCTGTGCCCATGCGCAGCCGCTTTGGGAGGGTGCTTTATGTTTTAAGAGTCATTGGCGGAAAGGGATGCCAGCCTTGCTTGGGCGGCCAGGCCGGCAGCAGGGTACCTGGGCCAAGTGGGAGGCACCGGTCAGCACAGTCTCCCGGCAGGACCACAGTGATAACGCCATCGGTGTGGCGTGCACCATGGCCCACGAGATGGGCCACAACCTGGGCATGGACCACGATGAAAACGTCCAGGGCTGCTACTGCCCCGCGGCCCCCGGCAGCGGCAAGTGCGTCATGGCATCCAGCATCAGGTGAGGTCTGGCCCAGTCCTGCCGGACAGAAGGTGCCCGCAGAGCGGTGTGTCCTGGGGCACCACTGGCCTGCCTGCCACCCACCCTCTCACTGAGAGATACTCCTCCCCCCAGCTCCCCGTACCCCAGAATGTTCAGCCACTGCAGCCGGGCTGACCTGCAGACGTTCATGGAAAAGCTCCAGAAAACCTGCCTGGCCAACGAGCCGGACCTCGACCGCCTGGTGGGCGGCCCCGTGTGCGGGAATGGGTTTGTGGAGCGCGGGGAGCAGTGTGACTGCGGCCAACCCCAGGTACGGCCCGGCGCTGCCCCACCTGCACCAGCCCCGGGTCTCCCTCTGCAGGTTGGGACATCTGGTCCTGACCCGCTGGGCACCCGGGGTGCCCACGGCCACCATTGGAACAGGTTCCGGCCCTCTGACACCCACAGTGATGGGGAGGGGGCCACAGGAAGGCCCCGCCCACCTGAGGGCGGGTTGTGGGCGGGGAGTGGGTCTGGGCTGCCCAGTGCTCAGACCCTCAGCAGGGCCCCTGCCCCGCAGGACTGTCGGAACCCCTGCTGCAACGCCACCACCTGCCGGCTGGCCCAGGGGGCCGAGTGCGCCCACGGGGGCTGCTGCCACGAGTGCAGGGTGAGCCCCACCTCCACCCCAAGCCCAGTTGCACCCCGAGGTCCGTGGGTGCGCAGGGACCCTGGGGACGGTGGGGACCTAGTCCCAGGCGTGGGCCTGTTTGGGGCCTGCCGTGCCCTCCGTGAGCCTCGCTCTGCTGGGTCAGGTGAAGCCGGCAGGCCAGCTCTGCCGCCCCCGGAAGGACGCCTGCGACCTGGAGGAGCACTGCGACGGCCACCAGCCGGCCTGCCCGGAGGACGCCTTCCAGGAGAACGGCACGCCCTGCCCAGGGGGCTACTGCTATGCTGGGGCCTGCCCCACGCGGGCCCAGCGCTGCCACGACTTGTGGGGGCCAGGTGAGGGGGCAGTAGGTGACCTGTGGGCCTCAGGGTGGCTGCAGTCGGGAGCCGGAGGACTGACCTGCTGCCCCCACAGGCAGCCGGGCTGCGGTGGAGACTTGTAACTCCTACAGCCTCTCGCCAGACTGCAGGAGCGGCAGCCGCCTCGATTCTGCACAGTGAGTGTCCAGCCAAGCCCGACTCCCCTGGCTCCTGGGACATCCCCGTTGGTGGGGTCACCCAGGAGGGTCCTCTGCACAGAGGAGCAGGGGCCTGAGTCAGGGGTCTGCGGAGGCCTGCCTCCAGGCCCCCCAGGCCTGCCCACGCTGCCCTCGTGGGAGGGAGGGTGGGCCACTGTGTCTGGGGGTGTGGATGCCCCACCTGTGCACCCCGCAGCCCATCCAGGGGTCCTGGGCTTAGGGTCCCGGCAGCTCCCTGGCCCCCCGAGCGCGTCAGTGTGCACAGAGCAGCAGGCCCGGCGTGGCTGGCACTGTGGCAAGTCCCTCCATCCACAGGGCCACGTGTGGCATCTTGTTCTGCGAAGGTGGGCGGGGGCCTGCAGGGCGGATCCTCTGCACCATCTCTGTCTGCCATGCTCTTAGCCTGGAGGGCAGCTCCGGGTACGAGCAAGTGCCCGAAGGCACCAAGTGTGGCGACCAGAGGGTGAGTGACCAGACACTGGCCTGCACGTGCCCCCTGGGGTCCTGGACATGGCCCGAAGCAGGGCAGTGGCAGCTGGAGGGCCCTGTGGATGACTCCCCTGTGCTCAGTAGGGACTCAGGGCACGCAGAGGTGCCAGGGAAGCTCAGTTAACGTGGCTTGGAGACCTTTCCGTCTGCAAGTCCCCCCAGGGGACAGGTGGGGGTGGTCCTCTGTGGCCCTGGTGGCAGCAGTGAGCTGCAGACAAGGCCTCCCTGGCTATGGTGGCCATGGCTGCCCCTCCCCAAAGCTCACCTGCAGGTTTCGGGTCTGCTTCGGCCGCTGGAGCAGTGAGGGGGCAGAGGTGGGGACCCTGCCTGACGAGGCCCCTCCGCCCCCCAGGTTTGCTGGAAAGGGCTGTGCCAGGACCTCCAGGTCTACAGATCCAGAAACTGCTCTGCCCAGTGCAGCGGCCGCGGGGTGCGTGGGCCTTGGGGTGAAGGAGGCTTGCGGGCCATGCTTAGGACAAGCCCCGGGGGACAGAGGGCAGGGGCCTGGAGTGGGTGGGGTCTGTGGGCCACCGTGGGGCCTGTGGACACGTGGGCTGGACTGCTCTACTCTGAGATGGGCAAGAACGCTCTGCTCTTAGTGGCATGTCTGTGACGTAGGGGACAGACGGGAGACCACCAAGCTAGAAATGGGGCTGGAGCAGACCCCAAGCCACGTGGGTTTGGTCCCTGGCTGAGGGAGGGGCTGCTGCTGTCAGCCCGTGTGACAGCCCTGGGCCCCTGGACGCAGGGTCCCGTCCCCGTCATCAGGGTCCCAGCAGAGGCTCTCACAGGCCAAGGCTGGGCCTGGGGCCCCTGCTGATGCCCGGCTGCCCCCAGGTTTGCAACCACAAGGGGAAATGCCACTGCAAGCCGGGCTGGGCCCCACCCCACTGCGCGGAGCAGCTGGCACAAGTGCGTGCAGGTAAGGAGGGCGTGGCTCCCCGGGGCCTCCATGCACTCACAGCCTGATGGGGGGGGGGGTCCGACGGGGCCACCCGGGTGTGAGAAGGAAGCCGCGTGCCCCCAAACCACTGGGAATCATTAAGGTAAAGACTGGGACTTGCAGTCCCAGGTGTTCTGAGCCCACAGGTCTAGGGTCTGGCCCAGGAGCCAGTGACCCCTCCTTGGCCTCACAGGAGAAGGGTCCTCAGGTGGCCGTGGCAGACCCTTCTGTGTGGCGTGGGCCCGGCTCCCACTCGGAGATGCACAGGACCCACGCCCACAAATAGGTTCCCTCGAGGGGAATCAGATTTGCAATGTACTTGGGCTTGCTCTTTGCTAAAACCCCCTCACCCTGCAAGTACCTTGCAGGGACCAGTGTAACCGGCTCAACCACTTTTGCCTTTTCATTTGCGAATGTCCTTCTTCTGTGATGTGATGAGGCGCATTGGCTCCTTTTGTTGTAACGGGGCTGAGTGAGGGAGGACCATCTTGTAATAGGAGATACAGAATAAAGGCCGGTCATGGCGGAGGCCGCGGCTTTTGCTCCCCTTGAGAGAAAAGCCAGTCTGTCGTCCTTTTTCCTCCACCGGACTTGGTAGTCCGTGTGTATGTTTTATTTCATGCATAATGACTTGGACACTGCTGGCCGGTGTCCACATCAGTGGACACTCACTGCGGGGCTGGGGCAGGAGGGCCCTGGCCACCCTCCCCGCCCCCCGCCCATTGACACCTGGCCTCATGTGCCCACAGCGTCCAGGAGCCTGCTGGTGCCCGTGCTGGTGCCCGTGCTGCTCCTGGTGGCTCTGGGCCTCGCCCTGGCAGGTGTGGTCATCCACCGCAAGGCCGGGAGCCGCATCCGACAGAGGTGAGGGCCCCTGGGTTGCAAAACACCCGTCTGCCACGAGCACAGCCCCTGCTCGCCCTGTGGGGCAATGGCCCCGCTGCTGCTGGAGGAGGAAGAGAGCCCGGGGCGGGGGGGCGGGGGGGGGCGGCTGGAGGGCCTCTTTCTGGGGTGGGGCAGGTGACACGTGTCGGGGACAGGTTGGCGATGTGCTAAGCACTGGGGGACATCCGCTCTCTTGGGGTGACCACACCACCCACTTGCCGGCTGCCCACCTGTAAGAACCTTGACCCTGTGCCAGCCACAGCACGAGACACGTGAGGCTGTTCTGAGTGGCTGTGGTGGTGTACCATATGTGGGGTGGCAGGCACTGCAGCTTGGGGTACCCTGGCCAGGCCGAGGGACCCCATGCTTAGGGGGCCCCAAGTCCCTGGGTCAGACCCTGAGGCCAAGATGCATTGACCTGTCTAACTTTCTTGGTAGGAGCGTGGCACCCAAGACCACCATGGGGCTCTCCAACCCCCTCTTCTACCAGGGGGCCAGCGGGCCAGCAAAGGGTACAGCTGCGGCTCCCCCAGTAGGTCCCCCAGAGCTGGTCCCTGCTGCGCACACCGTCCCTGGCCAGCAGCCCTCCAGGCCCACGGCTTCTGCAGTGACCTCTAAGCGGCCACCCCCCGCCGTAAGCATCAGCCGGCTCCCCAGGCCTCCGACCCCTGAGCCGGGCGCTCCCCCAGGGCCTCAGAGCCGCTGCCACACCTACCCTGTTTGGAGGCAGGATGGAGGCTTTGGAGTGGGCAGTCTCTGGACCCACATGCACTGGTGACAGAATTGGAAGTTGAACTTGAATTTGAGGCTCAAGGCCTCTGCAGGGACGGAGGACAGCTTTGAGGCTCAGGCAACACCTCAGAGCGTCCACACAGCTGAGGGAAGGGACTGTGCGGTCTTGATTGGGGAGGGGGGGAACAGAACTTTATCCTTCCTCTGGGAGGGGCAGAAATGTCGGGTCCTAAGCTGGGGGGGGGGGGAGCCCTGGGAGGCACTGCCCCTTGAGACCCAGGCTCCCCTCCCGGTTTCCTGCAGCCTCCAGCCACCATGCCCAGCCCGCCTTTCCCAGTCCCCGTGTACAGCCCGCTATCCCCAGCACAGGTGAGCAGCAGCTCAGCCCACAGCCAGGTACTCTAGGTGGCGAAAATTGGGTCCCAGGAGGCAGAAGGTCCAGGGGCTGGATTTGGTGGGCTGGGGACCCCAGGGCGCAGCCATCGAAGTTTCAGAAAGCTGATCAGTGAGGACAGGGGTCCAGGGCTTGGGCTTCTGACTGTTCCTCCTCCTTCTAGCTCCGACCTGCTCCTCCCTCCAAGCCCCTCCCGGAGCTGAAGCCCAGACAGGTGAGAGGACCTGGCCACTTGGCCTTGCAGGAGACCCCCTTGGGCAACGCCTGTGCTCCTCCCCTCAGGCCAGACCCCACAGGACTGGGTGGGGCGCTCCCCTGCCGGCCTGACCACCTGTAGGATCACCCAGGGCCCCTTCTGCAGGTCACAGGGTCTGGTCCTGGTGGGCTCCTCATTGCTGGGCCTGCTCTCCACCCATCTCAGCCCTGGACCAAGGCTGCCTCCAGCAAGCGGCTGCCTCCGCTGCTTCCGGCACACAGGGAAAGAAGGGAGGGCTGGGCTACCTCAACCAGCTGCCCCTCCTCGACCAGGCTCCGCCCCCAGGCACCCCGTGGGGGCTCCCAGTGTCCACCTGCCTGTCACTGGCGGTGTTGCCCCCTGCAGGTGTCTCCCTGTGGCCTCAGGTCTTAGAGACCCTGAGAGATTCGACTCTTATTGCTTTTTCAACAGTCCGCATCCATCTCCCTGCAGCTCCCTTGGCTGCGGTCCTCACTTCATGGACATTCTCTGTCGCTTTCCTTAACTTCTATTTAGCACTAACTGTTGACCTACGGAAAGCTGCAAAGAATGGTCTAAGGAGGGGTTTTGACAGGCCTGATGGAGACTGAGTGGGCAGAGAGCTTTGTGGCCCAGAAAGTGGGGAAGGCCAGGCAGAGGCTGTGAGGAGCCCAGCTCCTCAGTAGGGTCACTGTGGGTCATCAAAAACTGCAAATGCCAGGTGCCACCCAGGCGTCCTGGGCGCTGGGATGTGCCGCCAGGCGGAGCGTGGCTGGACCAGGTCTGGGCAGCCTTCGGCCCCCATCTGGAGTTTGTCATGAATTCTTGGTTTTCAACTCCCAAGACCCACGTTCTGGCTGTTTAAACACTTTTCACTGGTACAGGGGAGGTATGGGGGCCTCGGGGAGAGGGTGACCGCCTGGCTGGTCTGGGTTTCATTCTGGGGGTGGTCATGGGTGGAAGGAGGGTGTGGGGTAGGACTTTTCTGGAGAGAACTCAGCAGGGCAGCCCGCGGTCTGGGGCAAAGCAGAGCACTTGGCGGGACAGAGCTCTGCTCCAGCTGGGGCAGGGGCACCCACCGTCACTGTGTCTGCTTCCTCCCAGGTGGTCAAGCCGACCTGCACGCCCCCGCTGCCACCAGTCAAGCCCCAGGCTCAAGGGGCCAGCCCTGGACCCCCTGCGGTGAGTCCCGCCCCTAGGGTGGTGGGCACCGCCCCCCTTCCCCGGGCTGCGCATGCGCTGAGAGGGAAAGTGTTGGCTGCAAGTTCGCTCTACCCTGGGCTTCACTCTGCCCGCGGGCTTTTCAGGGATTGCTGCTTCTCCGGGCTGCTGATTCGTCTTCACCTGCTGGTCCAAGTACCGAATGGGTCCTTTACAGATGCCAGCTCGGGGCTCTGCGGAGTTCCCGTTACCATTGCGTGCACAGGCCAGGGTGTTGTTGGGGAACCAAGAATCTAAGTTGTAAGAAGTGTTGGGGAACCAAGAATCTAAGTTGTAAGAAGTGTAAAAGGAAGTAACGCTCTGTTGGTATTTTTGTAGCAGGTGGTTTTTATTGTTTCATTTTTCCTCCTTCAAGGGAGTCGTTCGCCCAAAGGTTGCTCTGCAGCCCCCGGTCCAGAGGCGGTGATGGCTGAGCTCAGAGCCTGGGGGTGTCCGTCCTTGCACCCGTCTGCAACTTGAGCCCTGTGCCCTCCCCCACCGTGCCGGTCCCGCTTGGTCCACTGAGAAATCACAGCAGAAGAGCCACCTCCTCGGGGCCAAGGTCGCGCTTTAGCACCCCAGGGTCACAGCCCAGGGCCTCTCTGTCAGGACTCCGCTGCTGCTCCTGACGTCTCACCCACGCTGGCCGCACTTCGCTTCGCCGGCAGGGCAGGGTCAGCCACGGTGGCCCGTGCGCGCCTCTCCCAGCGGCCACGGCCTCCCCCAGCGTGCGGAGGAGGCTCCTGCAGGCCCGCTGCACCCGCTCCCCGCTGCTCCAGGCCCCTGCAGGGGGAAGGCCCGCGTGTGTGCACGCGTCTCTGAGCACACGCTTGTCCCAGCCACGCCCAGGCTGCAGGCCCCTCCTTCTTCGGGGCCTGTTTCCCTGATATTTAAGAAGAAAAAGATAGTTTTTACCTATTAAATTATTGATCAACTTCTAAATGACTGGATGGATTTTTATTGGATGGAAGCCCAACAAGGTGGAATTCGGTTTGTAAGACTTAGGGGTCCAACGCTTGTTAAAATAAAACGTGCCCTGTACAAAGGCGGCAACGTTATATGTTCCTTGCTCTCCGACTTCATCATAAGCCCCCTAAACTGAGCAGTCCCGGTACCCTGTCGCGGGAACAGGTTGGCGCGACCCCAGCGCCAGGCGGAGCTCAATCGGCACCGGCAAAACGCCCGCTTTTCCGGTGCCCCGCCCCCGGTCTCCCGGCGACGGCTCAACAACCCGCCCATTCCGACGCCGTCTCCTGGCAACGGCCCCAGCAATCAGCCTGGAGCCGTGCTGGGCGCCCCAAGGCCTGGCGCCCCGGCCTCGCCGCCGCGGCCTCTACGCCTGGCCGGACGGGCTCCCGCTCAGCCGCCCCGAGCGCCACCTGGGCGGGACTTCAGCGCCGGCGGTGAGGTCCGCCGGCAGCCCCGAGGCGGAGGGGGACGTGGCGAAGGGTCCCCGCTCCCCAGGCTCCGGGCACAGAGCAGGGCGAGAGGGGCGCCCCGGGAGGGATGCACAGGACGCGAGAAGCGGGGAGGCCATGGCGGGGCGCTGACGCCCCGGAGGAGGGGGAGCTGGCAGCGGAGAGGGGCCTCGCTGTGTATTCAGCACCGTCACTCGGCAGCTCCCCTCCACCGGCATTGGTGCGGGTTCCCTCCAGCACCTCTGACCCCAGCCCGGCTCCCACACCCGGGCCCCTGGGCACCCACACCCTGGTCCCAGCGGTCGCTCCCCCAGGACTCCACTCTCTGTCCTGAACCACCTCGGGGCCATGGAGACTGATGACAGAAAGAAGTGAGGGGATCCTGACTGGGTGGGCCGGGCTCACCTGTAACCCCCACCCCCACCCTCAGTGCTGCTGAGGAAGGTTGGGAAGCATGTCCGTCCCCAGCTCCCGGCCCTGCCCAACCGTGCGCCCACCTGCAACACGGATCGGAAGCTCAGCAACTGGAGCATTCTCAACAGGCAGGCGCTCCGCCTCCCCGCTTTCCTTGGGGGGCCCCAGTCCTTGCTCCAGGAGGGCCCTCCCTCTGAAGCTGGTCTGGTGGCTGCCTCCCCCCACACTTCCTGGTCTCCAGGACAGGGTCTCAGGTGGCTGTCTTGCTATGGGTTTCCCTGACACCTTGTCAGTGTTCGTCCGTATTTCTGTCCATCAGAATCTCACCATCAACCCGGGGCTCCCAGGGGTTCCCCACCAAGAGGGCAGCACCGCTCACTAGGGTTTCAGTCCTGCCTTCTCACCATGTGTCCAGCCCACGGGGACCACACCTCTCAGTCGCTCACTCAACAGTAACCCTGGGCTGACCCTGCTTTCCGGGGCTGAGAGCCTGGAGGGAAGACAGACAAAGGAGATGCGTCAGGTGTGAAGGGTGCTGTGGAGAACGAGGCTGGGCACCTGGCAAGACAGTGAAGTGGGGCGACCTGTGGCTGGGAAGGGGGCTGCAGTGGGGAGCAGGGTGCAGCATCCCTGAGCCCCTCTGGTGAACCGAGGGGCCAGAACTAGGTCCCTGGTGTCCCTGGAAACCCTGCTGAGGGCCCTGCTCCTAGCCTGGGGCCGAGGACCCTGCAGGGCTGAGGGCTGTGAAGGGAGGTGGAGGCAGGGGAGGAGGTGACTGCAGGCAGATGTCGCCAGGTGAGAAGTCGGATTCTGGTGCTGGAGGTGAATCAGCAGGACTTCCTCAGAGTGAAGTGACTCAGGCAGGAAGGTGACTTCTACCGCACGGTGTCCCCAAGACACGCCTCGGGGAGATGGTGGCCCAGGCTGGGAACACCAGGCTGACCCCACAGGGCACCCAGGGTTCTGCGACCCTGATGGGAGGGCCACCGGGCCTCCGCAGGTGCAGGGCAAGAAGGGGCCCCACCCGAGGGTCCCCTCCAAGGACAGCCAGGCCGCACTGCTCTGAGGGCTGCACCCCACCGCCGCTTCCTTCACAGGAAAGTCACAAGCTGCATTTCCGTGTCTCAGAGGCCGACAGCCCACACCAACACGCCCGGGGCCATGGAGCCCATCCTGTGTGCGCTGGGGGAAGAGGTGGTGGCCAGCGCTGTCCTCGAGGACACACCGGTGCAGCCACATGTGTCCTCTGGATGCCGCCTTCGAAGCTGCTGGCTGTCACCTTGAGCCATGGTCTTGTGACCTGCCAGCGAGAGGGCGGAACCAGGAATTAAGTGGCAAAACCAGGGAACGTTGAATGACTCCCCCCACCCCCCGGGCCCCCAGCCCCTCTGCTCCCCGCTCCCCTCTGTGACTGGGGAAAGCAGGGAGGCCAGCTGGCCATGAGGCCAGGGGTCAGCCCTGCTGGGCCGAGTCTGGGGTCCGACTGAATTCTCTGCAGGGTGCAGGCGTCTCCAGTGCTGACGCTGGGGGGGCTGCGGGGCCCGGGGCTCGCGCCCAACCCCCGTGCTGCTGCCATCCAAACCCCTGGCCCTGGAAATGGCCTGCAAGGGGCGTGGGGATGGGCAGGTGTGCTCAGGTGACACAGAGCCCATGGGGCTGGTGGGTTTCCAAGGGGGCAGCCCTGATGCCATCAGCTCCTGGGCCGTGGCCCCCCAGTGGGAGCCCACAGCTTCTGCCCAGCGACCACACAGGGTGGCTATTTCTCGATGGACACATGGCCCAACAGAAGCTTCTGGAGGCAGCACCTCAGGGTGGCATTAGGCCGTGCCGCGCCCACGTGGCCCTGTCCACGTGGGCTCTGCCCTCACCCCAGGAGCTGCTGCCGGCCAGGCTCCCTTCTGAGGCAGAGCTCAGAGCCAGGTAGCTGTCTGGCAGGCTTTCTGCACCCCCCCCCCCCGTGCCCTTGGAGTCAGAGGTCTGCAAAGGAGGCGGGACACGGTGTGTGCCGAGGGTGGGCCTGTCTCTTGAACCCTCTGCCACTGTGCCCCAGCCAGCCTTTCCCACCAGCTGCCAGGCTGCCAGCCAGGCATTTTGCCTTCCAGTCAAGCCCCAGCCGCGGGGCCTGGGGAGCACCTGGGCCCTGGGGTGCAGCCGCTGCTGGTGGGGAAGCAGCATCCATTGGCTGTTCTGCAGGGGATGGTCAAGGTACGGTGTCCGGGGTGCCCCTCCATGTCCACACCCCCACCCCGGGAGCGAGGGGCTGGCTGTAGGCGGTACAGGGAGGCACTGCCTGTCCTTCGCAGCTTGGACCCAGCGTGGGGGACACGGCAGTGGGTGGGACACTCAGAGTCTCTGGCCAGGGAGAACCCGTATTCACTTCGATTGTGTAGAAAACAGTTCAACTACGGACTATTCTAAACACACCCAGCAGCACAGAGAAGACCATGGTGCCCCTCCCCGAAAGAACTCACAGCCCAGCCTCCCCGGTTGCCAGAGCCCAGGGCGAATGTTCCAGGGGCTGCCGAAGGTCACAGGCGTCACCACCCAGATGTGCTGGATGGACAGCAGGCCCAGGGCCAGGGGGCCCCATCGGGGGTGGAAGACAGTCCCCAGGGTGCATGCCTAGTTCTAGGGTGCCAGCCTGGTCCCAAGGGCACACAAGTGGTGCTCTTCTGCACACCTGGTTCTGAGGGTGCACACCTGGTTCTCAGGGTGTACGCCTGACACTGCTTCTACAGCGAGGGTCTGCAGCGGCCCTGAGCTCAGGAAACGCTCAGGCCCCTCAGCGTCAGGGAAGGGCCGCCCTGTGGGAGCCCAGGCCGCAGCTCTGGTGGAGACAGTGGGGGTGGAGCGGGCCTCTCCCGTCTGCTCAGCGTCTAAGGAGCTGGCAGGAATGGGGGTGACCCGGTGGTTCCCGGGTGCGCGCTGTGGTCTCGACGACGAGCTCTTTTCTTGCGAAAGCAGGAAAGTGATGTCACCGTGTGGTTTGGTTTTGCTGAGGGACAGCGGGAAGGAAGTGCTGAGGAGACACGCAGGTCCTGCCTGGCTCCGGTCCCTGTGCCAACAAAATGGGTTATTCGTAACTGCTGTTCCTACGAAGCCCAGAGGGGACAGGAGCTCTACCTGTCATTCAGTGATTGTCCCTGGTCGGTGCGGATGTTTCCGGTGGGATGACAGACACCCACGGGCTGTGGGGGCAGCAGCTGAGGGCGTGCGGGGCAGGCAGGGCTGGCAGGTGGCTTCCGAGTGCCCAGGAGGAAGTCCGCATGGCGGGCAGCCCTTCGAGACACTTGCTGGAGGGTGGGCCCGGGGAGGCGTGTGGCCAGGACGGGGGGGTTGGGGGGGTGAGGGCCACTTACCCTCCTCCAGGGTTCACAGGGGGGGCTGTGCGTGGAGACACCGACTCCCGGCGTCGGCCAGCAGCAGTGTCCTCAGCCGGAGCGTGGGCCGGCAGCTGCTGTCCTAATTTCGGACATGGCTCGGGGGTGGAGGGGCCTTTCCAAACCCCCGCGGCGGCTCCTCTTGCCTGATGGCCGTGGCGGGCGTGTGCTTCCAGGAAGCGGGGACTGTGCGCGGCCAACCCTGGGGAGGAAGCCAGGGCCATCCCCGCTCTTCATGAAAATGTTTCGTTTGTTTTTTTCCTGGGAAAAGTAGATTTGTTTTATTGTTTTAAATTTCATTTACTGATTTTTAGAGAGAGGAGGGCGGGGGAGAGAGACAGGAACCCCGACCTGCCGCTCCACTCCCCTCGCACACGATCCTTTGTTGCGGAGGTTGAGCCAGCCGCCTGGACGTTTCGGGGTGATGCTCCCCCACACTGAGCGACCCGGCCAGGCCGTCTTCTCTTCAGGTTGACTTTATCGGGTTACAGCAGTCAGTAAAATTCCACAGGTTTCGAGTGCCCAGCTCTGCCGCACATCGACACTTCCTGGACCACGAGCTCTTAGAGCGACCCTGGCACCTGCGGTCCCACCGTGACGGCCGCAAAGTCCGGGCAAACCCACTGGCCTGCTCCGCCCGGGGCTGCGGAGGGGCAGGCGGCCGAGAGCGGGACAGCCAGCCCTCCCGTGACCTGTGCCCACACGGCTGTCACCCCAGTCCCCAGGCCCACCTTCCACAGGGCCCCGCCTGTGGCAGCCGAGTCCACCTCCCTTCCGGGCGGCCTGCTTACAGCCGTGGGTCTGGCCTCCGGCTGTGCGGCCTTGTAGTAGGGCTGACTGGACTCTCAGCCTTGGGGCTGGAAACTGCCCACTCAGGGCGTCGGTCATGCAGAGACGTGTGTTTTCCTGAAGTTTTGCACATGAAGATGGTCAGGCTGGAGCCCCCAGGGGAGCTGAAGGACTGGTGGGCCAGGGAGATGACGTGAGAATGAGCCCCAGTGAACGAGAGGCCTGAGAGGAAGGCTCCTGAGTCAACTGGACGCTGAATGTGAACCCACATGGACTTCCCCAGGCTGGGGTGGCCGCACACTGTCCGGTGGGCTGAGGGACACCCTGTGCAAAGGGTGGGGGCATCAGCGGGCAGAGATGGACAGCGTGGCGGCCTGGCTGGTGTTGCCCAAGGGCCCCTGATCCACGTGGAGGTGAAGACTTGGGGCTGGCTGCTGTGAGCTTTGAGGGGTCTTGTCCCCACTGTGTCTGTGAACGCGGAGGTGTCCCCACCCCCGCTGGCAGCACCGTATCCCCCCGACCTGAAGTCCCATGGGAGAGCCTGCTTGTGGGAGGCTGTCCCCCAGGTGGTCCCCTCTGCCTGAGGGGCTGGGAGGATGGGGAGGAAACATCCTCAGGCTGTGCTGGCCACCCTCACTGCATGGTCCCCGGTGCCTCACTGTGGTCCCCTGTGATGGGCGGCTCGCCGTTTTGCTTTGTGGTTTTGGGGGTCAGGGTGGAGCTGCGCCTGCAGAATGGGCCTCTTCCAGTCTACATGGGGTCGCTGGTCCCTGGTCCCTGGGGAGGAGCTTGCCTTGGGCCCTGCCCTGAGGGTGGGCAGGGCAGTGCCCGGCAAGCAGCCCCTGGCCCTGGGATGGGAGTTGTGGGGGGGGCTCCAGTAGGGGGACATGGGTGTGGCCAGGAGGCTCCAGTTACCAAGGTTGGCCCAGGGACAGGCAGGGGCTTCTCAGTCCTGGCACCAGGCTTCCTTGCTGCTCCTACACAGAGTGGGGGGCTGGAGGCCACCCCAGCCTTGGCTCTGCTCCCAGCTCTCACTACCTCATTCCAGACCCCATGCTTCTCAGCTTAGTCACCCTGCCCCCCACCTGGCTCTGGGAAGCAGGTCGGGATGAGAACGGCAGACCTCCGTCAGGGTTTCAGTCTGAGTCACACAGCCCACGTGCCCCCTGAGTCAGACAGGGTGTCCTGGCCCGAGCAGCCCTGCCCCCACAGCACAGGCCAGAGCTGCCGGCACCCAGGACTGGGCCCCAGGCCCTTGCTAAGAGGACTGGATAAGAGGCGCGGAGGCAGATGATCTGTCCGCCCAGCCTCGAGCCTCAAGGGTCAGGAAGGCTCCCTGGGCGCCCTGGGGTGGGGTGGGGTGGGGATGAATGTGTGCCTGAGTGCCCTCCAGGGGTGGCCTCCGCTGGGGGTGCAGAGCCTGCTGGTCCAGCCCTCCCAGGAAGGCAGCACCCGCTAGTCCGTGTCAGGAGCGGGAAGACCCAACCAGAGACGCGGGAGGGGGGCACCCACAGTTCACAGCTCACACTCCGTGGCAGCTGGGGGTTGGGCAGGAAATAGCTGGGGAGGGCTGGGCCCAGAGCCTGAGTCAGAGCAGGCCCCACTGCCTGCCGGGGAGGGGCCCGGGAGCCAGGCTGTGAGGGGGGCAGCTTGTAACCTCACTGCAGCCTCCCTGGTACCTCCAGGGCCCAGACACATGACACATGTGCACATATGTGTGGAAGCAAGTGTCCACACGGAGCCTGTGGCTGAGTGGAGGCTGCTGTGTGTGTGCACACGTGTGCCTGAGTGCCCTCCCGGGGTGGGTTGAAGCAGGGCAGGAAGGGCCCAGGGGCTACAGGGAGGAGGTGGGGAGGGCACGGAGCAGGGCGGCCTAAAGACTCACACTCCCCTCCTCCACCCAACACCTGCCTGCCAGGTCCCCGGGGGACTTGGCTTCGGGATGAGGACAGAGGATGGAATTTGGGGAATCCGCCTGGGGTGACGGTGTGGCCCTGGCAGGGACCTGGGAGCAGGTGCTGAGCATGAGGTGCCTGTGTTGCTGCAGGTAATTATTAATAGAAGCTATTAATAAAAAGGGGGAACAAAAGGAATTTGTCCTTGAGCTTAATAAACTAGAAAGAAGTGTGTTTGCCTCACCAGGGAGTTAGAACTTCACACCCAGGGTGCCTTCTTTCCCGCTCTGGGGCTGGGTTGTGGGGGGCGGGCAGAGGGGGAGGTGCTGGGCCACAGCGCACGTCAGTCTAACCTATCAAAAGCCCGCGACAGTTTGGGAGTTGATTGGGTTTTTTTTTTTTTGAAAAGGAGTCAGGCTGGTCTCGAACCCGAGCTAACGTAGTCCCAGGGGAACAAAGAAGCACCCCCCACCCCCCCCCGCCCCGCGGCCTCCTCCCTCGCTGCCTCACCCGCCCGGGGATGCACTGGCCCCTGCGCGCGCCGCGCCGCCCCGCCGGGAGGGGGCGGCGACCACCGAGTCTAGCGGCTGCGGGGCCTGCGCCAGACGGACTGAGAAGCGGAGGAGGGAAAGGGCGCTCCCCGTCCAGATCGCGGGTGGAGGAGGCATTTCCTTAGCGGGGAGGAGGGTCTCTCCGCACGCGTGGAATATTGCACAATTGGGCAACTTTTGAAGGGGGCATTAGGATGCACCCCGGTGTGGCCGCCAACAGCGATCAGAAACGCACTCCGCGCAGCAGCCTCCCGCCCCCACGCCCGCCCCCCGCCTCCGAGCTGACCCGGGGTCTGGACCGGGCCTGGGCTTCCGGAGCCCACTTCCTCATTCGAGAAATGGCGAAGGAAAGTGCTCACCGGGCGGCCACGGACGCGGGCTCGGGAGCCCCGGCAGCCAGTCCGCCGTCCAGAGCCCCGGCAGGCTGGCCCGAGGGCGCCCCCACGTGGCCGACGTGTAAACCGCGCCTGCTGCACAAACGGGCCCCACCTGGCGCTTTGCGGACCCGCAGGACTGAGGGGGGCGCGTCGCCGAGAGCGCCCCCGAGGTGCCCGCCCAGAAGAGCACCGGCCCTGGCACAGCCCTGTGGGTCACCCCGCCGGGTACACGCTTGTGCAGACAGTCGGAGGAAGGACGCCGGGAAACAGGCGGACGGAAAGGCAAATGGTTCACGGTGCCCACGGGTGGCAAAATGGTCATTTCTTCCCTGTGGTGTTTGTGATTTCCACAATAGCAGCGCGTTTTTCTGCGGCTGGGAAGGTGGGCACCGCGTCCCTCCAAGCCTGCGGGGGGCGGGGCCCTGCGGCCTCCCCACCGAGCTCGGGGCTGTTTCAGCAGCGTATGCCTGTCTCTCGGCCCGGAGCACACCCTCCCGGGAGACAGCGAGAAGCTTCGGACTCGGAGAGCAATCAGACCAGGAGGCCAAGGGTGGACCTACCTCCTCGGAGCCTCTTCCCGCCCCAGGGGAGACAGAACTGCTGGCCCCGACCCCTGACCAGGGCCTCACCCCAGGGAGACTAGGGACCTTGGCCCAAACCCCCTACCCCACCTCACCATGTTCTCAAGGATCTGTGTCTCCCCATCCCCCGACACTGTCACAGGCCACAGGGCTGGATAACACGATGCCTCTCCCTGTGACCCCACACGATACCTCAAGCCAGCCACATGGCTGCCCAGGCAGAGGGCAGGCCCAGAGGTCAAGGATGGTAGGCAGGGGCTGCAGGTCAGAGTGGGGCCTGCCAGGCAGGGGTGGGGCTGATGGGAGGCTGTGGGGTGGGCAGGGGCCGTGGCACCCACACGACTTCCAGTGGCAGTCACCTGGGCATGCTGGCCTCAGTCCAGAGCCCTGGCCCTGCGGCCTCCATGCCCACCTGCTCCTGCCCGTGTGCAGCCCATGCCAGGCACATGGCCAGTGGGTGCTGAGCCCCCTCTGGGTTCCCCGAAGACCAGCCTCTCAGGAAGGGTCTGACCCTGCCCACACCTGCCCCTCTGCCCCATCCCTAGCCACAGCAGGCTGGGCCAGGCCCTCTGTCTGCTCCCAGTCCCCTCTCCTGACCCGACAAGTGTTGGCCCCCTGAAGAACCCCATTTGGTGTGGCGGGGCGGGGGGGAGAAGCTTAGTCCTTGGGGCCCTGAGTGCCCTCTGCCAGCCTGCCTCCCTCAGGGCCCAGCCAATGCACCTGCTGCACCCCAGGGCCCCTCACACACAGGAATGCTCACGCTCATCCCTGATGCCCAAGGCCCCACTTGGACCCTCCAGGCCGGACATGGGGCAGATAGCCCACCTGCACTCTTCTCTGTGACCCAGCGCTGTCCTCAGCCCCAGCCGCTGGGATGGGAGACCCAGCCCAGCCCCTCCCCTGGACCCTGGCTCCACGGAGCCTTCCAGCGGCCACCCCACTTAGGGCCAGTGAGCCCACGTGGCCACCCGGCTGGCGCCAAGCCAGGCAGCATCTCCATCCACAGGATAGTGGGGTGGGGTGTCCTTGGAGGGGCCTTGGGCCAGGAGGATGTTGGTTCTGACCCTGGCTGGCCCTTGTTCCTGGGAATCAAGGTCACCCTTCTGACTGGGTCCTTCCTGGCTTCCCCTTCAGCAAAGTGGGGGAGTCAGGACAGGGGCCCCAGGCTGGATGAGTGCTGTCGGACACAGGGGTTGGCTGGTCTCAGGCTGAGCCCCCTCCAGCAA
This sequence comes from Anoura caudifer, assembly GCA_004027475.1. NCBI lineage: Eukaryota > Metazoa > Chordata > Mammalia > Chiroptera > Phyllostomidae > Anoura > Anoura caudifer. The sequence goes on from PVKU01006209.1 coordinate 66,899, forward strand.
TCCCGATCCCTGCCCGGAACTTGGTGGGCCTGCGGCAGCCGTGGAGTCTCTGGAGGGCCAAGGGAGAGACCTGCTGCGAGTCAGCCAGACGAGGCCCCAAGAGAGCTGTGAGCCTGGCTGTGCCAGCAGCAGCCACCGCTGGGGGAGGCCTGAAGGTGACATGTCCCTCCCCAAACCTGGGGGCCAGCCCTTCCTGAGTGGGAAACAGACCTGTGGCCCCTGGCACCTAAGCCTGGTGCTGGGACCCCAGGGGGAGTGACTAGGAGAGGGGCAGGCTGAACGCACGTGTGCATGAGTGAGTGTTCAAGTGTGTGCACGCCTGTGTGACAAGCCAGTGGCCCAGGAGCTCAGAGAGGCGCCTGATGGCCAGGGCTGGGCTGCCTGGGCCACAGTCCAAAGTGGCTGCAGTCCTTCTGTGGGGCCAAGGGGGCCCTGGGAAGGGCCGCCCACACAGTGGCCTTGGAGGGCAGAGGAAAAGTTCCCAGGGCCGGTCCGTGCTTCTGATACAGCGGAGAAAGAAAATATCGAGAAGCTAGGTTATCTCCCCCAGGGAGTCACACTGGCCAGCCTTGAAGCCCCGACGCAGGGGCAGGGCCTCCCAGGGCTCAGGGTTAACTCTTGTCTCCCCTCCCCTTAGCCCGACAGCCTGAACCACCCTGTATTTAGCACAGATCTTGGGGACCCGGCACCTCCAGGGGTTCCCATGGGTGCCCTGGGCCCTGCTCCGGAAGCCCTGTGTCCAGGCGGCCCCAGGAGCTGCAGGGATCTCTGGCCACCACCTCCTCTCCCTCCCAGCCCACAGGCTCCCTTCCACACGTGAGGCCTGAGGCCCAGACCTGGTTGCCTGTCCCTTCACCTCTTCACACCCACATCCTCCCCAGACTCAGCAAATAAAAATTCAGGATACCCAGTTACGCTCCAATTTCAGGGAAACAGCATCTGTGGTGACTGCTGTCCTCATCACTGAGCTGTGTCCATGGCGGGACCAGCCGGCTGGGCCGACAACCACTCCTCTGAGAATGGGCCTTGGAGAGCCACCCGGTCTGAGGACACTCCTGGGGGCCCAGCTGGGGCCAGCGCTTCTGCTCCTCTTGGGGAGACTCCTGGGAGCAGGTCTGCTGGTCACAGGGCAGACACACGTGTAACCTCATGGCTCCAAAGGGGTGGGCTGCTGCCAGAGCCTGCTTTGACAGGTGGGGAAACTGAGGCCAGGAGAGGCGGTCCCCACAGCACTGCTCTGGTCCAGGCCTCAGTGGTTGCTCCATGAGGGGCCCATGATCCTGACTGGCTGGCCCCTTGGAGTGGAGAGCACCCAGGTGCAGTGCAGGGCAATGGGGCACAGGGCATCCTGGGGGCTGGCGCACAGGCTGCAGACCAGCAGGGACCCTCTGGGCACAGGCCTGGAGCAACCACCAAGGGTTAACGGTAGGCTACTGCCCCGTGTGTGTGGGGGGGGGCAGGGGGACGCTGGCCTGAACTAGCAGACAGCTGTGGGAGCCCCCCAGCCCCGGAATGGAGCAGGGAGGGAGTGTGGAGCCCTGAAGGCCAGCCTTATCACCCATCCACGGCAGCTCCGTGCCAAGAACATCCCCGGGGCCCACAAGGGCGCCCTGTCTTCCAGGCACGGGGCGGGGGGGTGGTGGTCTGGGCTGAGCATGCCTGGTGTTGCCGGGGCCACTCCGGGTGTTCGGTGCCCAGGGTTGGGCTGGATCCAGCAGGGAGCCCTACCCCAGGTGACTGGGACCAGGACAGAGGCCAGCCAAGCTTCTCAAGGGTGGGGTCTGTCTGGGGACCCTGGAGGGTTGGGGAGGACCCCATGTGAGCTGGAGCTCTGTCCCTCCCCAGCCTGCTGGAGTCTGTCCCAGCCCAGCCAGCCTTCCTGCCTCTTGCTGCCCCTGGGGAGTCCAGCCCGGTCCCTGGCAGATGAATTTCGGGCTGGGTTTCACTCACTGCACTGAGCTTTGGGGGCCAGTGGGCATGCAGGGGAGCCGTGTAGCAGGGAATGGCCCAGCGTCCACTTGCAGGGGCCTCCTGGTCCCAGCACTGTGGGGCCAGAGCTGTCCCTGGGCCCACCCTCCATGTCCCAGACCCACAGAGCAGGCATGTGAGGGGGAGGGCTCCCTGGGGGCCACAGCCAGGTGGCCAGCTAGGACTGGAACCCCTCACTCGCCACTCCCAGCCACCTCCACATGCAGCCCGAGGGCGGGCCTGGCCTTCGGGACTAACGGCAGTGGGTCCAGTCCCCCCAACCCCCAGCTGGTGGGGACCGGCCACCCCACGCCCAGACAAGCCCTTTGGCTCCTCAACTTCAAAAGGAAAGGGGGTGGCAGGGGAGAGGGAGGGGGAAACTAGTGAGGCAGCGACACCCCGGAAGGCCGGCTGGAGCCGGGTCCCATGCTCATCTTCACGCCCCTCTGGTTCGAAAGGCGCTTCATGGCCAGCTGCCCGGATTTCGGTCGGGAGAGAATTTTGAGAAAAGAGAGTGAAGCCCCGGTCACGTGACTCACGAAGCTGGGCCTTCGCTTCCTGGTCAGGTGGGAACAGGACCCAGTCAGTGATGACGCGGTCCTCCTCCTCCTGTTTCTAACACCAGCAAGTATGCCCTCAGGTGAGGATTTAAAAAATAATGATTAAAAAAAAAACCCAAACAAACAAAAAACAAAACAAAACAAAACAAAAAACACCCTGCTCAGGACAGCCAGGGCCTCTCCCGCCCGCCTGTCTCCATGTCTCCCCGTAGAACCCCCCCACCCCTTGGGGGGCTTCACAATCAGCTTGAGATCCAGGTGGTGGTCCCCTCTCTAGGCCTCAGTGAGGGTGAGGAGCATCTGTAAAGGGGAGTGTGCGAGCGTGTGGACCCTTGGAGAGCGCTCCCCGCCCCCCACCCCCGTCACCCACAGCTCGTTGGCCTGCAGTCCCGCCAGGGTTTGGGGAGGCCGACCCTCCCCAAGGCCATGGTCACACACAAGCCCCTGGTGCGTGTGGGCAGGCTGGTCACCCATGGTCCCGGTCAACCCAGTGCCTGCAGCTTCTCAGTCGCAGCCCTCAGCCCAGCAGGGGGCCAGGCCGTCGTAGGGCCCCAGTCAGGAGAGCCTGGGTGTGCCCCCAGGAGGTGCATACTAACACTCACCCCCTGACTGCCCTCACCTGCCCACCTACCCCCCCACCCCAGGGGCCCATGGGCACAGGCACATACACAGGCCCTTGGGTAGCAAGAGCTGAGCTGCCTGCCTGGAGCGGGAGCTGGGGGAACCAGCCTGGGAGAGGCATGGGTGTGTGTAGGGTTTCTCCCTGGGGGTCGCCTTGGGTCTTGAATCAGCTGTCCCTGAGGTGCTGTCCCTTTATTCTTGGCCCCAAGACTGCTAAGCTGCTACCCCTCTCCAGACACCCCCAGGAGCTCTGGAGCACCCACAGGTGTTTGAGTGCACCTCCCTGCCATGCACAGATACTCTGGGAAAATGGGAGGAGCAGTCCAGGGACTCAGCGCCCTGGGCCAGGGGCAGGGGGCGGGGTGCTGCTGTCCCCGAGCTGGTAGCGCAGAGGGGAGACTCCCCTGTGCGTTTTCCGGTTCTGACGCATGAGATAAACGCCAGAGGAGGGCCGCAGGGCTGGCTCCGTCCCAGGTCCCGCTCTCCCGCCCGCAGGGAGCAACTCAGCGATCGGCTCAGAGCAGGGCTTTGTGCCCTGGCCTCGCAGGTGCGGGGGTGGCCAGGTCCTTGGCGGGCACAGCCTGCAACCACGTGTTGACGGCCACTGCCCTGGGTGCCCAGCCGCCAAGGTCGTTCTTGCCCATAAATGGGGCTTATGCCCGCTGCTGCAGAGCTCCGCGACCCGCAGACGGCTCCCCGAGCCCCCAACACGCACCCCCGCCCCCGCTCTGATCGCTTTGCCGGGTGCCCAGGACCTGGATCGCGGCTGCACCAGGTAAGGCGCAGCTCACGTCCACTGGACCCGCAGAGTCTGGCTCCGCAGGACAGCGCCTGTGCCATCAGCCGCCTGATGCTCTCGTGGTTCCTTTTTCCTATGCATATACTTCTTTGAAGATCTGGCTTAAAGAAGTGTAAAGCATGGGAAGATGGGGTGACGAGGTTCTTCTACGCCGCTACCGCAGCCTGATGTGCCTCCACTGCCCCCCGGGGCACAGCCTCCGAGTTGGTGGGTCCACTGTGCCAGGACGGGAGATCAGGCAAGGGCCCTGGCTGGTGTGGCCCCGGTACGGCCCCGCGGACTGAACGCTGGCTTTCAAAGCAAAGGGTCAGTGGTTGATTCCCAGTCAGGGCACAAGCCTGGATTATGGGAAGGTCCCCATCGGTGGGGGGGGTGTTCAAGAGGCAACCACACATTGTTTCTCTCCTTCCCTTCCTGTCGAAAAATAAATCTTTAAAAAAAAATCAGGAAATACTTGACTTTTGCCCCCAGGAGCCGGGTGGGGCGCTCGGGTCTGGCCCCCCTGTGGAGGTGAGGCTGTCACCGGGCTGTGGGACATTGCTGCCTCTGACCGACTCTGCACTTTTGTAGTAACGCGAGCGGATGTCCTGACGGCAATAAAGCCGGTTCCACCGGAGGTCGGCGTGGTGCCGGCTGGACGGTGCTACAGTGAAGCTGCGCCGGTTTCTCCTGCGGGTGCTGGCTGGGGGGCTGGCAGGGTCCCAATGGGGAGAACAGCCTTGTGAAGGGATAAAATCCACACACACAGGAGGGGGATGACGGGACTCCCACACAGGACTGGGGTGGGGAGGGTCCCCGTGGCCTTTTGGGAACTGGGGCCACCAGGGGGGCGCTCCTGCAGCGCACTGGGCGGTGACGGGCAGGCCAGCAGTGCTGGGTGACCGTGGGGGCACGCAGAGGTCGCCCTCCCCTGCGCCTGACCTTCCTAGTGAGGAAAAGGGGAGGGGCTCTGTGACTTGAAACAATTGCTGGCCTCTATTGGTAATCCGCCCAGCAAATGGAGCGATTAGCTTTTATCAGCCAGCGACCTGCCCAGGCGTTCTCTCCCCTAATCTCAGCTAGGAACTGGCTCCTCCCTCAAAGGACCAGAGCCTTTGGTGGGGAGGGGCGGGCACACCGGGGACTGGGAGCAACAGCCCCCTCCCATTCCACCTCTCCTCCAGGAGGGCTGGGGACCGGCCCTGCTGCTGAGCCCCCGGGGGGGGCTGTAGTGGGGTCCTGGGTAAGGGAGGGGGCATCACAGCACCCCATGCATCCACTGCGTGGTCCAGACGCCGGTGGTCCCCAACGGGGGCTGCTAGGGGCAGAAGGCGGCACTCCCCTGCGGGTCACAGGCTGCACCGTGGGGGTGGGGCCCCAACCAAGTGGGGCAGAGCAGTGTGCTACCCTGGAGAGCCCCATTATCAATAAAAGTAAGAGGTGCCCCCCCCAGCACTGTAAGGAACTGCGTCTGTTCCGCAACCCCACCACGGCCACTAACTCGTGCGGTTTGTGGGGGGGCCCAGAAGGGCAGGCACAGCCTGTGCAGCTTTCCCTGCCCACCCCCAAGATCAGAACCTGTGTGCAAACACAGGGCTGTGGGGGAGGGGACCGGGTGGGTGCCTGACCCGGGAGAGAAAGGTCCACCTCCATTTCCCCCAACACCTGGGGTTGACCAGATCCCCTTTCATCAGACTAACAGCCCAGCCCAGAACAACCCCCTCTGGCTTCTGACTGTTCGGAACCACCTGGGACCTTCAGCCGCTCTCAGTGAAGGGGCGGCTGCACCATGTCCTCCACTGCAAACCCTCCAGGTTCGCAGGGTGGGTCAGGGTCCCCGGTCCCCCCCACCCCCACCGTGCCTCAGCACAAGGCCTGCACAGTGTGGGCGTGCCAGCATGACGTAAACAGACACGAGGCGTCTCTGCAGGCAGATGCCAGGCGCGCTGCACACACACCCCGTGTGGGGGGGAGGGCTCGCCGTCTGACACGCCCCCGATGGGGCCTGCTGGGCAGCTGTGCTCCCTCAAAAGGTGTCCCCGGTCTCGGCAGAACACCACCCCCCCCAGGTTCCGTGGGACACGTCCGGGCCCAGCGTGTGTGCCGGGCTCCCAGGGACTGGGAGGCAGCACATCAGAGGCTGTCCGCGGCTTGTGGCCCACGCCAAGGCCAGGGACACTTGTTCCACTGGGCAGGGGCCCTGGAAGGAGCCATGGGGCCGTGCCAGAGCCGAGGGCCTAGGCAAGGATGCCCAAGGATGCAGTGGCTTCAGGCAGCCGCCCAGACCAAGGGCGGGGGAGGGGGCAGAAAGCCAGGGGTGCGAACGCAGGCAGCTCCAGAGAACGGGGTGCACAGCTGTGAGCCCTCAGCTGCCGTTTGCGCTTCGCTCGGCGATTCTGGAACCAGGTTTTCATCGTGGGGAAAAAGATGAGAACGGACAAACAGGCCACCCCCCGGCCGCACTTGGCTGGCTCAGCCCAGGGGCCTTCACCTGCACCTCAGACAGCCCCATCTTCCAGGCCAGCCTCCTGGGCTCCGGGGGCGGGGCCAGGCGGCAGCGCTGCGGGAAGCAGCTCTCCAAGGTGCTGACCTGCTCATCCATGAAGGCCGTGCGGGCGGCCGGCTGCCGCGTGCTGTCCGCCTCCTTGCTCAGCCCTGGGGGAGGACGGAAGTGCCACGAATCCAGCCGGCCACAAGGGACATGGGCTCAGAAGGGACACACTCCCTGTCACTCTGCAGGTGCCACAAGAAGGGTGGACCACCCTCCTTCGCCTCAATTTTCATTAGCAGCCCTCCGGAGTTCTGGGCCAGCCCCTCTCCCCAGCTGAGTGTGCAAAGGGACCCGAGAGGGTGGCCCCAGGTGACCCTTGGCCCCTACCCCAGGGCACTCGGTTCCTTCCACAAGGCAATTTCTTTTGCCAGCAAACAAGGATCCCCCTGTTCACCCGGTGGGAGGGGCAGGTGGCGTAGGGTGGGTGGAGCCCACTCTCGGCAAGGATGTCCCGCCAGCTGTGCCCGGAGCCTGTCTCCTAGTTTCTAAATCTGGGGAGGAGGGTGGCCCTCATCACGCCCACAAGGTCTGCCCAAACAGCTGGACACTGTCCTCTGCCAGCATCAGTCTGACCTGAGTGCCCATCGGCTGTTCCGGGGGAAGCAGGTTGTACACAGCAAGCTTTCCCGCTTGCCTGAAGTGCCCCCCGCCCCAGCACACGCTCACTCTGGGGAACAGTGGCAGGTGGAGGGTGTGACCAGCCAGCAGGAAGGATTCTGATGCAGTGATTGGATGGGGCCTTTTTTTTTGGGGGGGGGGGCGCTAGTAGTCACAGAGAATAAACTTAAAATTTCACCTAATCTAAGTGTAAAATTACTCATAAAGATGACTTCAACTTTAAAAAAAAAAAAAACCTTCCAGAAGCATCCCCCACCTCCAGCCACACAGGACTCTGAACCTGAAGCAATGGCTGAGTCACATCGAGTAAAAGCGCAACAGAGAAGTGTCGCCAGCCAACCAGGAAGGGCCAGCGGGGCCTCCCCCAGCCCACCTGCAGGTGCGGGGAGAAGCCCAGGCGGCGGTGGGGCCTGGGTGCCCCTAACACCACGCAGCTTCAAGACAATGTCACCTGCCACCCCGTGACTCTGCTGGAGCTCAGGACTATGACTAGGAACCCGTGTTCACAAAGGTGCCACCGCGCACAGGGAGGACCCGCTGGGCGCAGCCAGGCCTGAGGGACAGGGCAGGGGCTGGCCCTCCAGGAGGGTGAGCGCGGCCTCTCCCCCTCCCCCACCCCAGACTCACCAGCTGCGGGCTTCACCTCCTCCGTGCCCGCGGTCTGAGGGGGCTCTCCAAGGACAGGCGGTGGCGGCGGCGCCTCCGGGCGGGGCCGGCCGGCGAGGAGAACCAAGTGGGCCTCGGGTTTAGTGGGGCTGGGCTGCACTTATAGCTCAGGAGGAGGAGCGGGTGGGAATCAGATTTGCATGAATGGCTCAAATCCCGCAGATAAGTAGCATCTAATTGCCTTCAATTCAGAGGCACAAAGGAGGCCATTCACACCTCTGCTGGCTCCACGTCTGGGGGAGGGACTGGTCACATCCCTTCATCTCGCCACCCCCCACTCAGCGGCGGAGGCGGGAAAGTGAGGCCAGCGCGCTCCAACCTCGGCACGCGGGCTGGGGGCTGGGCCATCTCCTCTCCCCTGGTATGTTCTCCCACCTGCCCCGTGGGTCTGCGGCGTCAGGTGTGCGACTGAGAGAGGGGGCGTCAGCCAGCGATGGGCTGGTGCATCCAGGCCATCCAAGGGGGGACGCCAGCCCCTGGGCCCTTCCGTCTGCACCTCCCCAGCCCCTCGCTGGGGTCCAGGACGAGGCCCTAGGAGGAGGGGTCTGCGGGCTCCGGGCTGGGCACCTCCCTCCTACGCCCCAGGAGGAACGGAGAAAGGATCACAGTGCCAGCCCCCTGCACCCAGACTCGTAATTCGAGTCTGCCCTCTCTGAGCCTGAGCCTCAGCGGGGTGCCCTAGGGACCGGCACCCTGACCCCAAGACCGGATCCAGGGCGCCTCTGGGGGTGCCCCGCGCGGTGGTCGCCCGTCTGACCACGCACCCAACCCCGAGACAGCGCCTCACCTGGGCCTCTCCCCAGACCTTGGCGAGACTACGTGTGTCCAGGACGCCACCAGGCGGACGCGTTCACGTGGCGTCCAAGGCGGAAACCCACACGGGCGGGTGCTGGGCCGGCCGCGGAGCAGCGGCGGGGCTTCGGTGTTGACCGTGAGGCCCGTGGCCCCGGCTCCTGGGGCCCTGGCGCCAGTGTGGGCCGGGCACCGACAGCCAGTCCGCCGGTGGAATCAAAGGGCTCCGGGGCCTCGCCCGGATGTTAACACCCAGCTCCGCCCGCGCAGCCCCTCCAGCAGCGAGGGGCCTGGGATGTGGGAGCCGACCCGGGTCTTCCTCTGGTCCCTGCGAGCTCCCGGGATGAGGCCGGGCATCTGAGCCCCTCGCAGGTGGGGCCGCGCAGAGGTCCTCCCGGGACAAGGAGCGGGGCGGCCAAGGGCTCCGCGCGCACAGAGGCCTGGGCGGAGGGGCCCCTCGGGCTGGGACGCAGCGCTGGAACCCACAGCGGCCGCCGCGGGTCTTCTCTGGCCCCGATTTCCAAAGCCGCTGTTGGCTCCCCGTCATTTCCGGCCGCTCAGGGCCTCCCCACCCCAGACTCGCACCTTGCCCCGCACCCCCGCCTCTATTGGGCGGCATCCTCCCAAATTCGGACCCTCCGCGGCGCTCGCCCCCGCCTACACCCTCCGCTCCCCTGCGCGGAGGCCACGTGACCCGCCCCAGACCCCGCCCCGCACCCCGCCCCGCCGTCGTTCGCGGCACCCAGGGCCCAGGCCCGGTCCGTTGGGGCCTCTCCTCCCCTCTCGCTAACCTGGACGCTCCAGCCCCGAAAGCCGCGCCGCTCGCGCCTGGGCCTTGGCGGAGCGCTGGGGGCTGCCCGGCCCCTGCCCAGCACCCTCGGAGACACGCGGCGGCGGGCGTGGCCTGTGAGTCCGGGCGACGCCCCCCCGACCCGGCGCCTGCGGCCGCGGCGGCACCTCCCACCTGTCTGCGCCTGGCAGCCCCCGCCCCTCCCGCATGTGGCGGCCTTAGGCCTGAGACGAGGTCTCAGCTCCGCGCTCGCCACCCCGCCTCGCAGCCTGCACACTCTCGGGGTCGCATCGCCCCCATCGTCACCGCCACGCCCGCTTCCCCTTCACACTGTCCTTGGACCCCTCCAATTCGGGGCCCCCAAGTTTATGCAGAGACCTAATAAACGGGTGGTCGGGGAAGGTGGGCGGGACTCCCATCCCAGCTGGGTGGTCTGTGCAAGGCAGGTGAAAGGCACAATAAAGGAACGTGGTATTTTGTAAGATTTTTATGTTTAGAGAAGGAATGGGAGGGATGGAAACATCAATGTGTGGTTACCTCTTGCGTGTCCCCTACTGGGGACCTGGTCCATAATCCAGATATGTGCCCTGACTGGGAATTGAACCGGAGAACTTTTGGTTAGCAGGTGGGCGCTCGGTCCACTGAGCCACACCAGCCAGGGCAGAACACAGGATTTTGAAAAGGGTGACGTGCCCTGGCTGGTGTAGCTCAGTGGATTGAGCGCGGGATTGCGAACCAAAGGATCGCGGTTCGATTCCCAGTCAGGGAACATGCCTGGGTTGCAGGCCCGTTCCTAGCAGGGGACGCAGGAGAGGCAACCACACATTGATGTTTCTCTCCCTCTCTCCCTCTAAATCTAAAAAAACTTCTTAAACAGAAAGCAAAATAAAAAGGGTGAAGAAACAGGAAAACACCAGTGTCCTGTACAACCCATGGGGGAACCTCAACAGGAAGGTCTCTGGCTCCAGACCTCTGACTTTGGTGGAAGGAAGGGGATTTGGAAGCGCAATGAATAGAAGCAATGTTCTGGAGACATGACCGTAAACCAAGGAGAGAGAACAGTGAAGTACAAGAGGAGTTTATGCAGACTGGATGTGGAATCTGAGCCATACCCGGGGACTTGACTTAGATGTAAAGATTTAGTGTCTCTCACGGGCCACGTTTTGAGGGCTCCATGGCTGTTGGGACGGACAGTGCGGTTCTGGAATGTTCCTGCCCGAGACTCCTGCCACTCGTGGCTGCTCTGGGGACATGGGAGCCAGTCTAGACTCAGGCAGCTCAGTGCCTGAGCTGCGACCACGGGCGCAGTGTGCTGCCTCTTGATGAGACGATGAGGACAGTGGCCCCTGGGTCCTCAGGGAGGGTCCCCCTTTCTGGGAGATTCCGGTGGCACAGCTGGTGCAGACCGCAACCACCGTGGGAAGCGGTCGGTGGGGCCGGGGACTGCGGTGTGAGCGTGGGCAGGGCCGAGTCACACCACGGTCATGAGCAGCGCGGACAGAAAGCGGGAGCGCCTCCAGAGAGCCACGACAGCAAGGTGGCCCTGACCCTGGAGGCAGAGCGGCCCACCCAGAGGCAGGAGAGCACGCTGCTGCCACAGCCCCGCACGAGGGGCAAACGGTGGCAAGGGTCCCGGCACTGAGAGGACGTGAGAACAAGCAAAGCCCTGTCCCCAAAGCTGTTGGCTTCCGAGGTCACCGCAGGTCGCCTGTGCTGGCAAGGGACTCGGGCGATGCTGCACTTGAGGGGCCTCAGCACGGAGGACAGGGAGATGCAGGCAGGTCACCAGGAGCGAACACCATCGGTAGGAATGGCAGCTGGGTAGGCCCACTGGGCAACTGGACAGCAGGCGCCGAGCCGTCAGGTGCAGGGCGTGCGGTCAGTCACTCGGGACAGCCACCGTCAGCAAGACGAAGCACGTGGGCGGGGACGTGGAGAGGTGGGAACCCTGTGCACCGCTGGTGGGAGTCGGTGGGGGTTCCTGGGAACAGCACTCATACAGCCGCTCGACGACTCGGTGGCGCCCCCTCTGCACACCTACCCAGATGGGAAATCAGAGTCTGGAACAGACATTTGCACACCTGTGTGCATAGCAGCTTTATTCACAGTTGCCAAGAGGTAGGAGGAACCCCGGTGCCCCGAGTGGGGAAATCACATGCAGGCTGCCCGTGCGGAGGACGAGTCCTCAGCCTGAAAATGGAAGGAACCTGCGACACAGGCCGCGGCCCGGACGGCTGGGGGACACTGACCAGCCCGTCACGCAAGGCCAAGTGCAGCGTGATCCCACTGAGGTGAGGCCCTAGAGGAGTCACGTCCAAGAAAGGAGGTGTGTGTGTGTGGGGGGGGGCGGGGTGCCAGTGCCTCACGGGAACGCAGTCACAGTTTGGGGAGACGACGCGTTTGGGGTGGTGGACGCACCGTTGATATCAGGTTGCAGGCTGAAACCGGCTGAAACCGGGTGAGTGGTGAGTGTGTCTGACCACAGCAGGAGGCCGTGACCAGAAAGCCCCACAGCCGAACCCAGGGGCGCGCAGAAGGAACCCTGCAAGGCGGAACGCGGCTTACCTCGGGGGTCCGAGAGGGCCGCAGGCGAAGGGAGTTACGGGCAGGGCCAGGGGGTGGAGCCCTGGGCCGAGATGGAGGCGTGAGCGGGGAGCTGGGGAGGGCCTCGGCCGCCAGCCCCCAGCATCCCTCCCCTGCGGGCTGCAGGCCGGCCGGCCCGGCAGTGCAGGGCATGCCCTCCAAGCGCTCCCAGGAGGAAGCCCCGGTGTGATCCCCCAGTCAAGGTGGCAGGAAGGCCCACGGGTTTCCCGACGTCCTGAAATGGCTCAAACTCAAAACTCCGTTGATGTTTTGAATCCTAAGACAGCCCTTCCCCAGGCCTGAGGGTCCCCAGTGACTCGCCTGAGGGGGACGCGGGCCCCGGCCTGGTTTGCTGGGACTCAGCCCCAGGAGTGGGGGCGGGGAGTGTTTGCAACTCGACTCCCTGCACAACAGGCTTCCTTCCAGCAGCAACTTGGGGTCTCGGGGGCTGCAGCAGGGACGCCCCGGGGCTGAGGCGGCGAGTCTTACAAGAGGTGACCCTTGGAGTCAGTCCCGTGGGCTTGGTTTCTCCCACAGCCCGCCACACGCAGCCCAGCTGGGCTCATCGGGGATCCTGCGGGCTGGGGGTCCCCTGTGGACTCTCCGGGGCCTCCAGAAAAGGCCTGGGGGAGGGGCTGCAACCGCACCAGTCGGAGCAGCCAGCCCTCACGTGGCCCCGCGGCCCCAGGCGACTGCCGAAGTCTGAATGAGCCCCTAGTTGGCCGGACGCCCCCCACCCCGCATTCTCCGCCGGCGCGCATTGTTATGCTGGCGCAGCGCCTCAGGACACTTCCTATCTCCACCCGGGCAGGCCCATTCCGGCCCCACCCAGTCTTCCCTTTGGGCCAGACCCACCGGGCCAGGGTGGGGCTCAACTGCTGTTCGGAAAACACTATCAGCGACTTGGACAAAAATCCTCTCCAAGTTGCAGAGACCCTGGGCCCCACCAATGTCTAAAGCCTCAGACCTTAGCCCCTGCACCTGGCCCCACCGGGGCCGGAGCCCTTCCCTCCCGAGGGACACCACCACCCCTCCCCTGGCCGATGTCCCAGCCCCGTTTCCAGGCCGACCGGGGGTCTGGGAGGCTGCGGTGGGGGCCGCAGCCCGCTCACCATCCCCCACAGGCTCAGGCCGAGCTGAGCAGCGTTGCCCTCGGATTACCTGGGTAGGTCCAGCCTTCTAGTTCTGCTCAGCAGGGCTCCCCGGGAGGGCGGACGCGCCGCTCGCCTCCCACAGTGAGTCTGCGCCGGCGCTAAGTCCTGCTGGGCAGTCTGAGGACCCCGGCCTCAGGTTCCACAACCCCTCCCCCCAAGACTGGCCTCCCAGGTAAAGCCCTGGCTGGGATTCCCCGCGAGCCCCAGCGCAGACACCCCGGCACCTGCCCCTCCGGGTCCTCTTTCCCTTCCCTAGAATCCCAAAGCCATCTTAGCCTCGCCCTCCCTGCAGGGAACCATTCCTACCTAGGCGGGACCTCACACATTCAGACAGTTTAATCGAAAAAGCAACCTTTTATTGAACGTACCTAGGGGTGGGGGGAGGGCAAAAGGACGGGGTCAGGGCAGAGGGCGTCCTGGCGACGTTAAGGGGCGAGCCCAGGCTCGGCCTCACGAGCGCGGGTCCCCCAGAACGCCCCGCTCCGCGGCAGCGCTGCCCAGGATGAAGCCCACGGCCAGGGACACGGTCTGGTCGAAGGAGCCGCGCAGCTGCTCCACGTGCTGGTTCAGGGTCAGAAGCTGGTCGCGCAGCGGGCCCAGCACGGCCACGATGTCGCCCAGGTGGCCCAGGGTCTGCAGGAGGGCGGCGTTCAGCGACGGGGGCGCGGGCTGCGGCGGCGAGGGGCTCTCGGGGCGGCCGGGAGGCGATTCCGGCTCTTCCCAGGCGGGGTCGAGAGGCGGCGGGGAGTCGGGGGTGTGGACGGACGCGTGGTCTTCCGGGCGACCGGGCCCGGGGGTTAAGGTGGGGAGCACCGTCGGGGAGCTGGCGGAGCGGGGGGCTTCCGAGGACTTGGGCGGGGAAGAGTTGAATCGGAGCGCCCAGGCGGGGTCCATGTCGGTGTCTCGGGAGCCGGAGAGCGACGGAGCGTCTGTAACGCCGGGCGCGTGTGGGGTTGGGTGCCCAGACCATCGCCGCTCCCCTCCCGCCAGTCCCCTCCCTGCCCACCCGCTTCTCCCGCCCGGCGCGCCCGCCCCATCCCCACCCCACCTACCCTGTTCGGAGGGCGCGCCAGGGGCTGGGCGGCGGCCGCGAGGGGGTCGTCCGGGCCCGGGAGAGCGGCGACGGCCGCGCCTGCGACCCGTGTCGCCCAGCAGCCCCATGAGCTCGCGGATCTGCGCGTCGAAGGGTCCGGGCGGCTGGTCTTGCGCGTCGCGGAGTTTGTCCTTGAGGAATTTGTAGCGGCGGCGGCACTGCGCGGGCGTGCGCCGCACCTGCTGGCGGGCCAGCTCGGCGGACACGCGCCGGTAGGTGGGCAGCGCCCGGCGGCGGTCCAGCAGGAGCGCGCGCCACACGGCGGGTTGCAGCAGCGTGCCCAGCAGCAGCTCCGTCTCGTGGGCGCTCCAGGGTGTGCGCTGCGCTGAGCCTGGGGACACTGGGGATCCGGGGGGCTCGGGGGCCCCCGATGCGCCTGGCGAGGCGGGCCGTCCAGGCGGAGTCCCTGGGACCTCCCCGGACGCCCGTGGCTCGAGGTCTGGGCCGTCGTGTGCCAGAGATGCGGGTGGTGCGGGCGGGGGTGGCCGCCGGGGCCGGAGCAACATCTTGGGGTCGGGGAGGGGGAAGGGGGGGCACGTGCTAGGGCCCGGGCGGCAGCCAGCACGGCCGCCCACACGCGCTCTGCGGGGTCTGCGCGCTTCCGCCCTCCGTGCGAGCCGGAGCCGGGTCTACGCGGCCCTCCCCCCGCCCCGCCCAGCCCCGCCCCCTCCGCGCTCCAAGTTCAACTCCGGCTGTTCCTGCGCCTCGGTTTCCCGGCAAGCCTTCCGGGCCCCTAGGCCGCAGGTGCCGAGGGCGAGGCTCCGCCCCCACCCGACGGGGAGGGACCTGCCACGCTACTGGGGTTGGACTCTCCTGACGGTTAGATTGAGGTGCAAACCAACCCGGTGACGTGCGTTAGGCGCAGAGTTCAGCTGGTGTCCACGCATGTGCCAAGCCCTCTCGCCACTGCGCAGAGCGGCTCTGGAACCTTCCAGCCGGAAGGCTCCCGCGGGGCCCCTCCCTGCTGCCTGGGTGGGCCCGGGAGTTGTTTGCAGAAGCGTCTTGCTCCGCTCCCCAGTGTCTGCTTTGGTTTGGGATGTGCCCAGTGGTTTCGGGTTTCCTTCGTTGCAGGGCCGTGACCAGCGGTCAGAATTAGGGTCCTGATTCACACAGTTCCCAGAAAGAAACTTCGGGCGAACATTATGGTCAATGTAGAGTCGAACATTTCTCTCCGAGGTGAGGAGTCAGACCAGGAGGCCCAGCATCACCTTCCTGTTTTGTGGTGTTGTAGGGGCTCTAGCCAGAGCAATAAGACAGGAAAAGCGAATGAGGTGGATGCCGATCAGGGAGGACGAGGTACAATGGGCTTTACTTGCAGACTGTCTGGTTGTATACACGGGGGATACAAAGTAACCTACGACCGCATCGCTGGAATTAACCAGCGGACGGTAGGTCCTTCAGCGAGCGATAAACACGTTGGCCGTCTTGCTGTACACCGCAGCTTTTCACAGCTTCTGAGTTTGGGCAGATTGTAGCTTGGCAGCTGGGTGGAGGGCAGCCCACAGCCCCTGTGCTCCCCCCGCCCTCTGGAACGTGGCACCGACCCTGGTGGGTTGGTCAGGTTAGGGAGCTAACGTGGGTACCGCCCGATGGACTAAACTGCAGGCATCTTCCACCCATGTCTCTTCTCTGTCCCAGGGCCCCGTCCAGGGACCTGCACTTGGTCGCCGTGCACCCTCAGTGTCGGCTGGCTGCGGCCATCGTCCACCTTGTTTCCGTGCCCCTGGCAGTTGGAGGACTCTGGTCTGGTGTTGCGTGGACGGTCCCTCCTTTTGCGCCGGGTGCCTTTCCATGGTTTTGGGGAAGAGACCGCAGAGGTTCCGTGCTCGCCTTGCGTGTCCCGTCGGGTGCGTGGCAGGGGTGGGACTGCGGTGCCCGCCGCCTGAGTTCCCCGAGGCTGGTGCCTTCGTCCGTCGGCTGTCAGGGCGCCGTCTCTCCGTCTCTGGCCGGCAGTGGGGTGGTCACCGAGCCCACCCGCACTCGGGAGGAACCAGGCTGCACCAGGGGGCGTCTGCACGTGGTGACGGGGTCTCCTGGGCCTCTCCCCGCCTGCGACCCACGCGCTGGCCAGGTCGCCTCGGTGTGGGCTCACGCACGTTCCTCCTGCCCCGGCTGCCGTCTGGCGTGGGATCTGGAAACGGAGGCCTGGGAACAGGGGGTTGTCACTACTTCTAAGCCATTGGTTCTGGGGGATTCCTCCCCCAGGGGATGTTTGGTGGTGTGTGGAGGTTGCAACTTGGGGGGAGTGGCTGGCGTGCGGTGGATAGAGACCAGAGATGCCACGAATCCTCCCGCAGGGCACAGGGCGGCCCACGGCAGAGCATCCACCCAGTGTCCCCGCAGCAGCCCGGTCACGTGCACTGGCCCATGTCCACGCCTCTGCGGAGTATTTCTGTACCCCCTGGTCCCCACGCACACACTGCAGGGCTCGTTCTCACGTCCCCATGGGCTTTCCTGCGGCCTCTTCCTCTGCCAGCCAGAGGCCTGGCCCCCACGTCCGCAGCTGGTTGTGGGCCAGCCCCCCCGGTGTGCGGAGAGCAGCTTTGGGGCCTCGGAGCTCAGCCCCTGTGAGCACCCGCCCTCGGGCCGAGTGGCCTTCCCAGGCGGCTCCTTTGGCTTCAGCCTGACTGTTTCCCTTGAAAATGCCGTTCCTTAGCTCAGCCCCTGGGGGTGAGAGAGGCAGATGGAGCCGGGGTCGGGGGAAAGTGGGGCTCCCGGCCCCATGTCTCACGTCCCACGGGGACTCTCGCTGTCTGTGCAGCCGGCCTCAAACGGCCACAGCAGCAACAGGACACGGCAGGGGACACGCCAATCTACGGGGGGGGGGGGGGGGGCGGTGCTGGCAGGCCAGCGGCTGGGGCCCTGCCTTCCCAGTGGAACCACTGCTCTGGGGGCTGGTAGGCCTCCCTGAACTCGAACTTCAGGCACTTCCTGGCTGTGGCAGACCACTCCACGCAGTGGCGAGGGCCACCCCGGGTGACTGTGGTCAGAGCTGGCGTGAGGACCAGGTGGACCCCGACTCATTCCCTCGTGACTGGGCAGGCAGGGTGACCTCTGCCCCAGGGCTGGGCACTGCTTTCCGGGCTGTGGCCAGGCTGTTGGTGGCCTGACAGGTCTGCTCCACGTGGCGTGTGCTGGTGTCCCCGTGGCTCCTGGGCTGGCTGGGTGGCTGGGCATCTGGGCGCCTTCACGAACCCCCCCCGGGGCTGCTCCCGGCCACTGGCCCCTCTCCGGGCACTCAGACCGCCGGTAAGGTTGGGACTTTTCCCAGAGTGTCGGTGCCTCGCGCTGGGCTCCTCTGGTGTTGGGGGGGGACCATCTGGGTGGCCAGGGATTGTGGCTCACTGGGGGACCTGGGGGGGGGGAGTCCTCGGCTTTCAGTTCCTGTGGATTCGGTTAGAGGGGAGCGGTGAAGGGAGGCCTGCTTCCGTGGCACTTTACTTGGGTCTCAGGAGGGAAGAGGTGCCAGGGTTTAGCGACTTGGAGGTAGGTGGGGGCCCAAGCCACCCGCCCCTGTGACTGGGGTACCGGAGCCGCCTGACCACGTGGCAGCTGCTGGCCGCAGCTGCAGGACCTCCCTGCTTCCCTGGGAAAACTCTGCTCTTCCCAACTTGCCGGTGGGCGGAGCTCGTCACCATTCTCACAGGGGCCTTGGACGGATCTGCCAGCTCCTTGAAGACTACACTTTGTGCCGCAAATGCCGTGAGCCCTTGGCTGTCCACCCCTTCTGTGCGGGCCCTGCCCAGCCAGGCCCTGGCGAGGGGTGGCCTGGGAGCGGTCACTGTGACCGCACAGGAGGAACGGAATGAGCCGCAGGGAAGCTGTCTCGGTAGAAATGACTTTATTTAGAAACCCGTGCGACGTGACAGGGAGGCGCCATGCAAACCTCGTGCTAAAGCTGAAAGCCCCATCCGTTCCCCCCAATAAATTGTTGCAATTGGAATGTTTGCTTGTGCTGAGCACTGATGTGGTCTCAGGCTTTGTGGCATTATCTCATTAAACTCAAAATCTGCAAGCGGAAGAGTTGATTGGCAGAATATAATCCTATAAAAGCCTGGAAAAAAAATAAAAATAAAACCACCCTTACGGGACCAGGAGTGTGGGCCCCCATCCCCTGAGGCGGGACCTGGTGTCCGGAGTGGGCTCGTGTGGGAACGCAGGTCCCGGCGTGGGAGGAGCGGCCTCTGTCTCTGGCACAGCTCTCCCGGGAATACCGCTAACTGCTCGCTCCAAACAATCACTAACTCTAAAACTCAGGAGGGCATTTGTGGTCTTGCGGTGATTTGCAACACAAGAACAGGGGGGCCTGGGGTGGTGCTGGGGGTCCGGCCTCCCGCCGTGAGGAAGAGGCCCTGGGGGGCTGGGGCTGACCCAGCGGACAGCCTCGGCACCAGCCCTGGGGGAGAGCTCTGCCGGCGAGGTGGTCGGCTCTGACAAAGCACTGGCGGCCGTAAGCTGGGGGAGCCCAGGCGTGGTCGTGTGTGTGCCATGCGTGGCTGCTGAAGGCGGGTGGGCAGTGGCCACAGCCCAGGGGCTGCCAGGCCAGCGGACCGGCAGAGACCTCTTGGCCCCCGAGGCTGCCTCGAGTTGGAGCTGCTGTGTCCTGTGTGCTTTGCTGGGAAGCAGAGCCATGGCTGGGGCGCGACTGTCCCACCAGGGGCTGCTCTTCATGGTGGGGAGCCGGCGGTGGGCACACGGGGCCCCAGGGCACTGGGGGGGGCTGTGAGGGGGGGGCTGCGAGGTGCCTGCCAGCAGCAGGAGGCCTGGTGGGGACCCCCACTCGGCTAGGCCCAGGTTAGCTGCAGGTAAGTGGGGCTGGGGGCTCTGGGGGGTGGGAATGTGAGCCAGGTTGGGGCTCAGGCCACTGGGAAGCTTCAGGGGCCCCAGAGGAAGGGTTCAGAACCCCTTGGGACCTGAGGATGGTGTGGGGGTCAGAGGTCAGTCTTGGTCCTTTGTTGCTGGGCCCTGGGAGGCCAGACCCATGGACACGGGGTTAAACCTGCGTGTGGGCGGGCAGCGGGTGGGCAGGCGTGGGCCTGGGGTGGGCTGGACCACTGGAGAATGGGGAGAGCCCTTTCTCTGATCCTGGGGCATTTACGTACTCTGCTTTCATTTAAAATTTTAAGATTGAACTGTTACATTTTCTAGCAGAAGCACCCGGACCTCTCCGGGCTGCGGCCTGAGCCCTGTGCTGCCCTGTCCTGGGGCCCAGAGGCCCCGGCTGGGCCCGTGTTGGGGGGTCCCTAGTCTAAGGTGGTGGGCGCTGGGCCTGCAGTGCCGTGGGGCCGGCAGCCGGTGGCTCCTTTCTCCCAGTGCGGTCCTCGGCGGTGGGGAATCTCACGCCCAGACCCACCGTCCTGTCACTGGAGCGTGGCTTTCATCCGCCGCAACTTGTCCTGAATCTTCCGAGAATGCTTCTCGCTGGCGACCTGGTGGCAGCTGGCCCTGCTGTCCGCGGCCAAGAGGGACACGTCGGCCCCGCTGAACCGCGAGATCCTCTGCTTGAGGCAGGACTGCAGCTTGGGGTCGGGGGCGAAGGTGTAGGGGTTCTCCTGGAAGGCGTGCACCTGGCTGGCCACCTTGGCGATGTTCCTGTCGGGCGGAGAAGGGAGACGTGAGCCTGCGGCGCGGCAGCCCCGCGGCGCGGCAGCCCCCCGGCGCGCTCCCGCCGGCGGGAACCCAGGCTCTTCAGAGGATGAGCTCCGAGTTGCCTCTGTTCACGAGGCCAAGTCTCATTCCTTGGCCAGACCTGTTGTCCGTGTCTCCATCCACCCGTCCGTCCCTCCACCCACTTTTCATTTCACAGACATTTGCTGAGAGTCTGTGTTGCCCCGATTGGTGCTAAGGATCCCAACATGAGTAAAACCCACAGTCCGTGGCTGGGGACTCGGAGGAGGTGGATGCTGTGGACATGGGTTGTACAGGGGGCGTCCGTGGCTGATGCATCTCCCCAGCACGGGGTTCAGGGACGTGGGATGGACGCTTGGGCCATCACCCTGAAAGTGTCTCACCCCCAGGAAGTGGCAGCGCTGGGAACCAGGGCTCGTCCCGGGAGAGCTGTGAGGGAACAGTGACCAGCAACCCCAGCATGTCACCAGGAAAACGGGGTGGGGGGGGCTTGGAGGTGGAAGCCTGTCATTCGGCCTGGGGGTGGGGGGCTCTAAGAGACACTCCCATCCTGAGTCTGGGGGAGCGGCGGTGTGTCCCAAATGAATGACCTCGTGCTTGGAACGTGACAATGGCCAGGTGCTGGCGTGCACGGGTGGCCCGGCCCCGGAGACTTGGCCTGGCGTCGCTCTGCGGGGTCTCGGCTGCTGTGTCTTCCCCGCTGTGCTGTTAGGGGTCAGGTGACCTCACACACTGAGTGTGAACTGAGGGGTCTCCTAAATGCCACCCTAAGGTCGGCGACTGGGGGGAGGGGAGTTGCACGGAGCAGGTTGGAACCTCTGGTCCCAGGCCCTGGGCCCTGAGGTCATGGGACTGGGCCAAGGCTGACCGTACCCACCTGCCCGCCTGTGTGGGTGGGGAGAGGATGGGGTGCACTGTGGGTCATGGGGTGAGGGCCCCCCTGGAGCTGGCCTGGCCCGGAGACATAAGGGACGGCGGCCTGGAGCTCCGAGGACAGGCAGGGATGGGGGTGCAGCTCATGAGGCCCCTGTCTCGGTGGAGTAGAGGGGTGTCCTCTCTGGCTGGGCTGCAGTGAGCTCCAGGTGGGGGTACCAAGGGGGACAGTGGGAGCAAGGAGAGAGGGGGGATGGGACGCCTGGGGGTCAGGGAGGGCAGGCACACACCGTGACCTGGGGCAACACTTTGACACCAGGGGTGCCCAAAGTGTGGGACCCGCTAGCCCTGTTTGTGGAGAAGGAGGAGGCTGCAGGTGATGGGAGCAGGGGGTGGGGAAGGGGGCGAGGGTTGAGTGAGAGTCAGAGAACCAGGCGTCAGAAGAGCCGGAGGGATGGGGGAGGCCCTCACCTGCGCCTGCCGCACCTGGGGACCCTCACCTGAGCTTGCTCCACCTGTGGGCCCCGTTGGTCATGGTGAAGCCCCCGGTCTCCAGCTGCTGGATGTGCATGGCCAGGAGGCGGGCTGAGGGCAGGGTGGGCTGGGCCCGGAAACGTCGCCCTTCCATCAGACACAGGCTGTCGCTCTTCAGGAATACCTGGTGGCCCAGCCAGGGGTGTGGGTGGGGGAGACAGGCCAGAGGTCAGCCCTGGGCACTCAGCCAGAGGCTGGTGCGGTGCAGCACAGCCCCCTTGGCACCTGTGTCCCTGCAGAATGGCGCTACAGCCTTCGGACTTCCAACCAGTCCAAACGCACCTTGGATTGTTGGGTTGGGGGTCAAGGTCCAGGTGTCTGAGGGGCACCTTGACGCCCTCAGAAAGCTGCTCGCTTCCCACTGCTCAAATGGGCAATGCCTCCCCTCACCCACCCTCCCACGGGGCCCTGCCGGGACCGAGACCTGGGCGGGCGTCCACTGAGGACACGCACAGAGCACCGCGTCTGGGCCGGGCCCGCCCTGCAGCCGTGTTTGGGGGGGACACCCTGTGGCTGTGAACGCTGTGCCTCCCTCAGGGTCTCACAGGGCTGTCTGCACGCTGCCGGTGGCGAGGAAGCTGGCCCACCGGCTCAGGTCCTTGGGGCACCTGCGCCTGTGCCACCGGTCCAGCAGGTGGCTTCCGGGGCCCCTGAGATCCTGACCACCTTTGCTCAGGCCGGGCGGCTCCGTGCAGGACACCGAGGAGGCCTGGTGCTCTGTCGGGCACCACCCCCAGCGACGCGGGTCACGGTCCTTACGGGTGGGAGCCCGAATCGCACTCAAAGCAGGGTTACCTCCACGGCTTTCAGCTCCTCCATGACCTCTGCTATCTTGGCGGGTAAAATCCTCCAGGCCTGGAAGGAGAGCGCAGGTGAGCCCAGCCCCACAGGCAAGGCCAGCGCCCGAGGCCCGCCGCCCTCTCGGACTCACCGGGGACTGCCGCACGGCGAGGTGCTCCAGGCCGTCCAGGATCTGCATGGCGGTCGCGAAGTTCCTCTGTTCGTAGCACAGCTTCGCGACCAGCAGGAACTTGGACAGCAGGTTCACCTGCAACTACACGGGGGCCGCGCGCTCAGCGTCGGCAGTGGCGGCAGCGTGCCGGGGCCCTCGCGGCCCTGTGAGAGGAAGCGGGGTGGGCCCCGTGTGCCAAGAGCCGGTGGGGGCCCAGGTCTGAGTGGTGGGAGGGGAGCTGGGCAGGGGGTGGTGTTACCGGAAAACAAAGGCCAGTGCCTGATAAGCGTAAAGGTGGACGACAAAGTTCACCTCAGGCCCCGCAGGTGCTGTGGCTCCCGGGACGACTTGGGTGAAGGGAGGGGAAAAAGGGGGGGGGGGCGATGCTCTGGGGAGACCGAGCCCCTGCGGCCACAAGCGGGAGCTTCTCGCGTTTCCCACGGGGTCGGAGTTCACCTCAGGGTGTGTCTCAGCGCCTGACCAGGGCTTGTCCCCAGTGCCCCCCCCACCCGCTTCCTGCGGTTTGTTGGCCACTGGGGTCAAGGTCACGGGCTTGATGGGAAGACCCCTGGGCAGCCTCAAAGGGAGGAGGTTCCTGAGGCCGCCCCGTTTTACAGCAGACCCGAGAGGCCAAGGTCACAGGCCCCTAGACAGCGCTTGGATTTCACAATTCCAGAGACATCTAGAAGGTTCTGCAGAAATCATCAGGCCCCTTGTTCACTGCTGCGTCACCCTGCACGCTGTCCCCACGGCCAGGGCCCTTCAAGGGCACACGGTATCGGCAGGCACCAACCAGACTCCCTTCCATTAGGCTTGACCCTTGTCTGCATGATTTCGATGCATAGAGGTCGGAGGTCACACGTATGGTCCCTGGAGGTCGGTCACCATCATGACCTCCCAGCTGGCTGGCTCGAGCCCCTCCACCAGCCATCACGACTCAGACGCTGGGACCCATGGAAATGACCCCTCTGTTCCGTGATGGCTGTTTCGTGCCGAACGGCGGGCGTCCTCAGGGCTCACCCGCGGGCCTGTGCCGCGGTTTTGCTCTTTCTGAAGGCGGGACAGCATTTCACTGTGCGGCCGGGCCGGGCTGGCTTCTTCCTCTTGGCTACAGTGTTCTGAAACTTTAAACTTATCTCACGAAACGAGAATCCTGTGTGGCTTTCAGACTCACCGTTTTTCATCGAGAGAACACAACACACTTCTCTCCACGGTGAGGAACTCTGTGCTGCGGCTTTTCCCTCAACGTGTCCCCAGCCCGCCAGGCTGTCCTCTGAACGGAATGTATTGTCCCCGAGGGCTTCGTCCATCACCCCATTGCTCAGAGGGTTAATGTCACGCTCTTCTGTGACTCCCGCGTTCAGAGGCGAAGTCGGCCTCCGGATTATTCTGAGGTGACGGCAGGTCTTTCTGAAGGGACAGGCACTGTGGCTCAAGGCCGGTGTCTAGTTCTGTCAGAAGTGTGTCCCCTGCCCAGATGCTGTGGGCTGTTCCTGCGTCGCGGTGACGCGGTGAGTGCTGCTCGCCGGAACCTTCCGCTGACAGGGACATGGGAGCCCATTCCCACTGCGCCCACCCTGCGGGCCGGGCGTGAGTCTGGGCTGCGTCACCAACCAACCGACCGGACCAGAGAGAACCCGCTTGGGAGGGCACCCCCCCGCGTCGACCTGTCGGGGGGCATCCTCGGACTCAGGACGGGAGTCCCCCTTTCCGCCTTCTCGGGGGCCCAGGTTCAGGAAGGCTCCCCGGAGGCCGAGGTCCGTGGAGGGACTGCCCTTGTTCACGTCCCTGCGGAGGCCCCGGTGAAGACCCTGACATGTTGAGGCCACCGCTGGCCTCACGGTGTTTGTAACGTGGTGGGTCAGGACGGACCGGGGAGCCCGGCTCCGTGTTCCCACGTCCTGGCAGAAGTGAGGGTGGGCCCTCTGTCCACTCTGAAATTCCTAAGCTGGAAAACTCTCCCCAAAGGGAAAAGACAGGGAACTTGCATTTATCAGCGGGACTTGCTTGGGGTTGCCCCGCGGGGCTCGGAGAGGGAAGAGGAAACGGCAGAGGCCCGTAACCCGGCAGCGGATGTTTTCTGGTTTCCCGGCGCCGCCGTCTGACGGGGAGGTGGTGGCCTCTAGGGCCGCTCCTGGGGCCCTGACACAGGTGACTGTCCCTCTGGGCCCACCTTGTGCCCTGCCTGATGCAGGTGGGTCCGTTGAGTCCCAGGGACCAGAAGTGGCTGGGCTGGCGCCCCGGAGTGGGTGGTTGACCTCCACTGGGCCGCTGACCTGAGTTTGTTTCATTCCACCACCCGGCCCAGGGCACAGGAGGCGCTGCCCACAAGGTGCGGCAGCGACCCAGTCGACTCCCACCCTTGCAGAGCTCAGGGTCGCGGGACAGCTGGGCGTCCCAACTCATAGCCAGGACACGGCCGAGGCAGGGGTGTGGAGAGGGTTGGGGGACGTCCTCTGTGTGTGTGTGATGGATCGCATGTGTGGGACAGTGTGCGTGCATGTGTGAGACGTGTGGCGGGGTGACACGTGTGCTGTTCCACAAAGGCCGGAAGCCTGCGACGCCCCTGCCTCAGGGGCTGGACAGTGGGGCCCTAGCGGTCGGACCCCAGGCCCTGCCCCGAGCTCGCAGCTGCGGAGGCGCCCACCTTGGCTGTGTGGCTGGTGACGATCTCCGCGGCCACCCAGGTGCTGACATCATCTGCGCTCCGTAAGAGCTGCAGCAGGTACTTGTCCTGGATGTAATCGGGCAGAAATAAGCTGCAGGTCTTGGCCGACAGAGACTCGGAGGAGCTGGCCCTGGAAGGACATGGGCGGGCGTCGCTGAGAATGGGCGCACGATCCGGCGGGTTCGGCTCTGAGGTGGCTCCTGACACCAGCACCTCCCTTCAGCCAGGAGTGTCCATGAGACACTGTGGTGAAGCCCCCCAACCCCTCCCGTCGGCCCCTCCCCCCCGGGTGGACCCCCCGCGGGCGGACGCTCACTTGGGGATGGCCACGCTCCTGTCCATGACGCCCAGGGCCCGCGAGTTTAAGAAGTGGACGGGATGGCACCTTTGAAACAGGTCCTGCAGGGACAAGGACCAGATGGTCAGGCCCCTTCTCCAGGGGCCTGTGTTCAAGGCTGGGGGGTGCCCCGCACACACTGGTGCACCCCTCCCCTATGCTGCAGGGCGCAGCCTGGGGCACACGGTCTGCCCCGCTGTGTGACCCCACTGGGTGGCTGCCAGTGCAGCCACCTGTCGAGTGACGTGGGGGACGAGGATGGTGGGGGGCTGGGAAGGGGATGCTTAGAGGCCGGGCCTGGGAGGCTGGAGCAGCTCTGGGAGGGGAGGTGGTCCCCATGGCGTCCGAAGGGCACCCTCTGGTGCTTCGGAGGGGACGTGCTGGGGATGAAGGAGGGTGGGCAGTGGGCCCTCTGTGGGCCCAGAGCTAAGGCCCCACCCCCTTGGGGTGGCGTTGCCCCCGGCCTGTGCAGCGGGCCGCCAGGCTCACTGAGTGTCCGTGTGTCCCTCCAGCAGACGTCTGTGGGCCCCGGCCCTCCCCCCGGGCGGCCGGCCCCTCACCTGCTGCAGCAGCGTCAGCTGGGTGAAGAGCTGGTGGGTGCTGTACTCGGTCAGGAAGTACGGCCCCTTCTCGCTGGCCTTGGCGTAGGGGCCGCAGACGTCCTCGAGGAAGCAGGGCTTGGGCAGGGCGGACGCGATGGTGTACTGGCGCTGCTTGTGGTGCGGCAGCGGCAGCGCCAGCCCGTTGCCCCGGGACAGCCTCCAGGGGAAGCTCTGCACGGGGGGCGGGGAGAGGACCCGGGCCCACAACCCTTCAGCCTGGCTCAGCCAGAGCCAGACGGCAAGTCCCTCCCACTGCAGCCGTGTGGGCGCGAGGACACCTGGTGTGGCCGTTCCAGTGGGTCCCCCACGGACAGAGCCACCGAGGTGTGGGGCTCCCTCCGTGCTCATCCCGGCCTCCCGCCTGGGTCTCGGCCCCAGGGTCAGGAAGGAAAGGCTGTTGTCGTGCCAGCCCTCTGCTGTCCTTGCCTGGGTGGGGGGGACAGGAAGTGCCAGCCCCACAGGGCTGGCCGCAGGACTGGCAGCACGGAGCATGTGTGCATGTGTGCCTGTATGTGAGCCTGCATGTGTGTGCACACACGTGTACTTGTCCACATCCACAAGGCATGTGCAGGTGTCTGTGCATGCGAGCACATGTGTAGGTGCCTGTGAGGGCACATATGTACGCATGCAGGTGTTTGCATGCACGTGAGCACACATGTGTAGGTGTCGAAGAGCACACACGCACACACATGGAGGTGTCTATGTGCGTGTGAGCACACACATGGAGGTGCCTGCGAGAGCACACATGTACATACATGCAGGTCTGCGTGCACAGGTGTCCATGAGAGCACACATACATGTGTGCAGGTGCCTGCACACATGGGTGCACATGTGTAAGTGCCGAGAGCACACATGTACGCATGTAGGTGCCTGCATGTGAGCACACGCGTGTCTATGAGAGCACACACAGGAAGGTTCCTGTGTGCACATGAATGCACACATGTATGTGCCTGGGAGCACACGTGTACACAGGCAGGCATCTGCATGTGAACACATGTGAGTGCCCAGAAGAGCACACACATACATGTGCAGGTGTCTGCGTGTATGTGAGCACACAGGTGTACGCGCATGTGCATGTGCATGAGCAGGGCATCTGTGTGCCTGCACATGCGTGCTGGGCTTGTTCCTCATGTGCCCACACCAGCACATGCATGTGTGTGCCTTGGTGCACGTCTGCGTGTACCCACGCCCCGAGCATGCACACTGGTCCTCAGGGTCGGGAGCAGCACTGCCCCGGGAGGCCCTCCCCGGGGAGAGGCCCCCACCTTTCGGGCGATGCCATCTTCTGAGAGCCTCTTACAGAGAGCGTTGAGGGGCCTGGTGTCCTCCTCCACCTCCTTGGGGTCCTCCAGGTCTGGGCCTCGCGGGCCGCCCTCGGCCCGCCGGTCGGTGCCCACCTCCAGGAGGCCCAGCAGGTGCTCCGCGGAGCCGTCCAGGGGCAGGATCTGGACAGGAGCGGAGGGGTCATGGCTGCGCCCTGGGGGGCCCGGCCACTGCCCCTCCCCAGTGCTGCCCCGGGGCCACCTTGGAGGAGACGAAGTCGGCCAGCCTCCCCAGCAGCCCGGCGTTCCGGGTGAAGTCCACCGTGTAGCAGTCCTCCACCCAGGCCTGCAGCAGGCACAGGCTGCGCCTGTAGATCTTGGTGAAGGTCGAGCTGGGGTCCTGGTGGGCCCTGGGGGCAGACGGCCAAGCCAGGGGATGGATGCACACGGGGTCTGGAGGCCGCTCTGCCTTCAGGGGGAACTCAGCGCCTACCCCACCCTCGGGGACAGGAGAGAGGCAGCAGCCACCACACCGCAGGGCCCGGGGCTCTGTCACAGGGCAGGACTGGGCCTGTCCGGGGCCCCCGCCACCCCTGCAGCCAGCACCCGGACACCCGGCGTACCTGCACAGGGTGCTGCTGATGCGGCCGAGGAGGAAGTGCAGGAAGTCCTGGGGCGTGCAGAAGTAGCGGAAGGTGTACAGGAACTGCTGCACGTAGCCCTCCAGGAAGGCGTCGCTGCGCAGAGGGGCCGTCAGACGCGTCGCCCCCGCACCCACCCGCGCTTGCAGCGAGCAGGGCGCCCTGTCTCTCCACACCCGTGCTGGTGGTTCTTGCGTGAGTGGGAATGTGTGGGAGGGTGAACGTGTGAGTTGTGTGTGTAAACGTGAGTTCCGCGTGGGCGTGTGGATGTGTGTGAGTTGCGTGTATGAGTTCCATGTGGGAGGGTGAACGTGTGAGCTGTGTGAGCGAGAGAGTTCCACATGGGCCTGTGAACGTGTGTGAGAGTTCCGTGTGAGTGTGAGCGTGATTTCTGCGTGGATGTGTGAACGTGTGTGAGCTCTGTGGGGGGGGGCACATCGCTTTTCATGGCCTCCGTCAGTCTCCTGGAGCCTGTGACCACACACAGCTGTGCTCGCACCCCCCGGCCCCAGGGTGGCAGCCTCTGTGTTGAGAAGGACCCCCTGCTGGTCCCCAAAGCTCTGCACTGTTGGGGTGTTGTGCCCACGTGTAGCAGCCACACACACGCTCCAGTGAGCGTGCCGAGCCTCCACAGCGCAGCCCTAGGAGCCAGATGATTGGCTGTGGGTGCTTCAACTCAGTGGGGTGGGCTGACCCGGGCCTGCCTTGGGGGCTCCGTGTGCGTGTGTGCGTGCACATGCGTGGTCTGAGAAGCCCGCTGGGCGGTTCCTCACCCACTTTCCTCCAGAGCCCCCGCCGGGGCACCTGAGACCAGGGCGTCTGGGGCCTCAGACTTTCCCCCGGTGGGGCTGTGGCTCTGAGGCCACTTGAACCAGGAGCCCAGCCAAGGAGGCCTCCCCAGGCTTTTCTAAATCAGACCCGGCTCCGGGAGGGGGCAAGACCGCCTGTTCCCCCCGCCTCAGGGCCTGCTGCTGCTTCTGTCTCCCTTCCCTCTCAAGGGCCTAGGGGTGACCAGGGTGCCTCCAGGGCCCCCCTCCTGCCCCCGGCGCGGTGCACACCTGGAGTAGAGGTAGGCCATGAGCCCCAGCGGCGTGCCCGCTTGCAGGACGCGGGCCTTGCGCTGCCGGCCGCCGCGAGGGTGCTTGCTGACGTTGTAGAAGATGAGGGAGGAGGACTCGTCCAGGGGGCTGAAGTCGGGCGCGCCGCAGTGGGCCGCGGCCACGTTCACGAGCAGGGGCAGGGCGCCGGGCTCCAGGCCCCACTGCTCCGCGTGCAGGACCTGCGGGCCCCGGGAGTCGGCGCGTCTGGCTGACCTGCTGCGGCCAGCGGGTGCAGGACATGGTCTTGGCCGCCCCCCCCACCCCCAGGTGGTAGCACAGCGTGCTGCCCTGCAGAAGTCGGGGGTCGTGGCAGGATGGATTCCCACGGTTGTAACTGTGGGAAACCCACGGGGGGGGGGGGGCGGGGCAGGCGGGGCCGGGAAGGCAGGGCGACTCGCCTGCAGGTACTTCTTGACCAGTCCGAGGAACTGCACCTTGGACTTCATTTCCTCCAGCTGCCCCTTCAGTTTGGAGAGCATGGTCTTCACCTCGGAGCCTGGGGGCAGGGCACTGTCAGCACCTGAGGCCTCGGCCCCGAGGGCCCCTGGGCCGCCCTGAGCTCCCAGCCCTACCTTTACTCCGCTTCTCCTTCTGTAAGAGCTTCTGGTAGAACTTGAGGGTCTTCCGGTAGGTTCTCTGCTCCATCATGAGCTGCTGCTCGAGCTCCTGGAGAGGACAGAAGTGGTGGGCAGGGCCGGGCCATGCAGCCTCAGCTCCCCGTGGACGCCCCTCTCTCTGTGGTCCCGGGATTCCCATGTCGGTGGGACCCCACGAGACGGAAGCGAGGAAACCGCACTGCGCTCGGGCACACGCCGCTCACGACAAAGCCCCCGGGGGTACTCATGCAGCGGGACTCGTATGTGGACGTGGGGACTGGAGCCCTGCTGGGATCCCAGGAGACACCGAGCCGAGGCACACGGTGATGGGGGACCGTTTGCAGAAGCTGGCCCTTCGTGAAGAAGTAGATTCCACTGACCCAGAGGAGGGGGGGTGGCTGGTGGGCTGTCACCCTCTGTTAACTGTGCCCCAATAATTCCAGGCCCCGCAGGTCCCCAGGATGAGCTGGCGGGTGGAGGAGGGGTGGGGTCAGCATCCAATGCTTGGAACTGTCCCTGCCTCCTGGGGCCCGGTCCTGTGCCCCGTGGGCCCTGCCCTTCCAGAGAGTTCTACAGACATCACATTCATGGTGAGGAGATTGGGCCTGCTGAGACCAGGCCTCCTTCAAGCCTCCTTGGCCCTGGGATCGGCCGCAGGGCAGGGGTTCACCTGGCAAGTGGCAGCTGTCCTCACCCAGGCATGTGCTGTCCAGCCAGGCCCCTCCACGGTCCCCACGCCACAGCAAGCCCACCAAGCCCTCACCCCATGCTCAGGATCCCTGCTTCCTGGCAAGTCCACTGTTGTGGAATGAGGTCCCCTCTTCCCAGCCCTGCCGGACCGGCCGGGCCAGCCCTCAAACTGCCGAGCGCTGTAGCCTCCAGAGGGCACGACCTCCTCAGGTGCAAACTGGGTGACTTTGGAGACCCTGCTTTCAACATGAAGCTTGAACACACCCAGCCTTCGGCCCTGGGGCGGTGCCATCGCCCAGAGAGCCCGGGACGGAGTGGGGGCTCCCATGAGGCTCCCTGCAGTGTGTCAGCTGGGCTTCTGCCTGGAGAGTTTTCATCTTCGGGAAGTGGGTGCCGTCCTCCCAGGAGGAGCCACCGGCTTGCCCGGCGGGGCGGCCAATACCACGGTGTCCACTGTCCTGTGGACACAGTCTGGGCGCCCCTCGTACAGAGGAGGGGCAGGGCAGGCGGAGCACGGGGCCAGTCCAGGGCACCGAACGTCGGAAGTGCCCGGAATCAAGACATGGCCCCTCCTCTCAAGGCGGGGCACAGCCTGTCCACACAGCGGCTCCAAGCTGGGGGCTGAGAAGGGAGGACTCTGGGCCGACCAAGCAGCCCTGGAGCGGTGGGTGTCTTCAGCTGGCACTGTGAGGCTGGCTCTTCCTGCAGGTGCGGGCAGGGTGGGGGGTGCCGAGGTGAGGGGCAGAGGGACCGGGAGGCGCTGGCCCAGGCCTGCAATGCACCACACACAGGTGTGTTCGCCTGAGAACAGGTGCGGCCAGAAGGTCACCGTGGGAAAGGCAAGGAGCTGGAATCCAAACCAGCTCCCCAGCCTCCACCATGACTCAACTCGGCTTTGTTGGTGGGACTTACTGCGGTTCTGCCGGCTGGAAGGTGCGGGCGGTATTTTTATTTAAATGTGTGAGTGCCCTCCAGCTGTACCTCTGACTGGGGGCTCCCGCCCAGGCCACCCCCTTCCATGGGCAGCTGTTCCAACGACAGGGAGGCAGACAGGCCCCCGGGACAGCCGGTGAGCACCACTGGCTGGGGCGGAGCGCACGTCCCCTGCCCTCCTCTCGTTGGCAGAGCAGGTCCCAAGACCCCAGGTCCTTCTCCAGCTCAGTCGACTGCCGCATGCAGGGGAAGCTGCCCCAGGGGAGCGGCAGCCGTGCCCACGGAAACACAGGTGGAGGAAGCCGGCCGAGTCCCCCAGGGAGAGGTCCACTGGTGGCGGGTGCCCTGGAGCTGTGGGCTTGGACGCCACTCAGCCTGAGCCCCAACCTGCCTCCCCCACTTGACAGCTGGCGACCAAGGGCGACAGCGCCAAGGGCTGCGTGCGCCAGGCCTGGGCACCAACACGGCAGCTGCTGGCCGTGGGTGGTGTCTTGTGTTGAACAAAACAACGTCAGCATCTCTGTTGGGGGGCCACCCGTGGGCTGGGCAGGCCTGGAACATTCTGTTGGGGAAGTCCTGTCTGGTGGCGTGGGCCGAGGAGCTGTGTTCATGGCGGGACTCGTCCTCCCGCTGTCCGTGCGTTGGGTTCGAGGGAGGCCGGGGGGGTGTCCCGCAGCCCCTCCATGCACGCTCGGCCATGGTCCCAGCCTTCTGACGACCGTGGTGGTGACCCCAGCTGATGCTCCCACGACCCGAGGGCGAGCCTCCTTCCTGGGCAGCTCGGGAGGTCGGTCACTCTGTGCAAGTCCCCGTCCAGCCCATCATCCCTTTGTCCCCTGTCCAGGCGCTGAGGGTGAACCCCCGTCCCCCCACCGGGAGCGGGTTGTGCGTCTGCAGACTCATTCTTGGCGTCTCCGGAACCTCAGTTTGTAAAGTCAGGCGTGAAGTTTGTCGGCTGCACTTTGCGTGTTACTGAACTGTAGGCCGAGCCCTTGAAAAGGGCTGTTTTCACGGGTTTTAACAATAAACCTACGTGCATTAAAACTCACAGAACACCTGGGGTGACAGAAGAAGATCCTTGAGCTGGTGGTCACCCCGGTGGCCACGCGGCAGCAAAGGCACGGGAACCTTGACCGCAGAGACGCGGTCCGCCAGGGCCCCAACGTGACGCCCCCTAAGGCCTCTCCCGGCCTGACCCGACCAGAACTTTTTATTATAAGTCAAAGGGCATCATTTTTTAGAGAAATTCGTGGGAAAGATCTGAGGCACCATTTACGCACCGCAGCTGCTGGTGTCACGAGGACCTGAAGGCGGCTGGATATCGGGGGGCCAGGAAAACGGGGCCGAAGGCAGTCGGCCGAACCAGGAAGTGGAGGCAGAGAGCGACCGGCCGAAGTCGGGCCCATTCGCCCACGAACAGCCCGGCAGCCGGCACAGGACACCAGGCGTCCGCGCTGCTGGGCACCAGGAGCCCTGGCCCGTGGCCGCGGCAGGTGCCCCATCAGCTCGCGCTGGGGGGACAGCACACGCGTGCCCTCCGCGCCCCGTCTACCTGGTGCCCGGGCCTGTTTCACACTTGCTCTGCGTTTGGTCACAAACGTGAAATGTGTTCACTCGTGGTTTTATGCCCTTTGTGTTTCTCCGAGGCTCCTGCCGTGAAGCCCGCAGAGCAGGTTCTCGAGGGGAACGTGAAGCCGTGGCCTCAGGCCGGCGTCTCCCCCAGCCCACCCATGAGGTGTGGGGGGCCCAGGACACTCACCTGCCTGCACTCAGGTTCCAGGAGAGACGCCTTCCCAGGTGAGCAGGAAAGAGGGGAGAATGAGGTCACTGTAGGTCGTCTGCCCCCAGGGCCCCCGCCTCCTGCCCCGCCCCCATGAGACCCTCCCGCAGAGTGACCCTGGCACCCAGGGCAGCCCCCTGGGCTGGCTTGTCAGGGTGGCATTTCAGACACCGGAAGCCAGGGATCCAGGCCACAGGCTCACACCCAGTGGGACCAGATGCTGCCCCAGCCGAGTCTTTGACCTGAGCCGGCCTCAGTCCAGGTTCAAGAACAATCCGCCCTGGCTGGTGTAGCTCAGTGGATTGAGCGCGGGCCTGCGAACCAAAGGATCGCGGTTCGATTCCCAGTCAGGGCGCATGCCTGGGTTGCAGGCCAGTTCCCAACAGGGGACGCATGAAAGGCAACCACACATTGGTATTTCTCTTCCTCTCTCCCTTTCGCCTTCCCTTCCCTGCTAAAGATAAAATAAATAAAATCTAAAACAAAACAAAACAATCCAAGTGACCGACGGGTGCTGGGCTCACCAGAGGGCGTGTCTCCCTGCAAGGGGGCTGCCACCCAAGGAGGACAAGGGCCCCATCGGCCTGGACTGGGCACCCAGCAAGGAACCCACGGGCACCACCCTCCTCGCCCACCCATTGCTGTCCCCACGGGCGTGACCGCCCCCAGCAAGGGTGACCTGTGACGTGGGACCCTCTGGACTCAGCACCCCGCTCTCAGCCCCAGGTCAGCAGGGCTCCCGCATCCTGCGGCCGCTGAGGTCCATGTGTCAGTGCAGTGACGCTGGGGGATGTTGGCCACTGGGCTCGGGGCTGCGGGGAAACCCCGGAACACGACCCAGTGGCCAGTCTCTGTAGGCGGATCCCACCAGAATGCTGCCTGAGAGCCTGGTTCCCACCGTCCAGGCCCCACCTTGGATGTCCCTCGACTCACTGCAAAATTTTTTACTTTGAAATTTTTGTTCAGCGGCAAAATACGCGGAACATGACAGTTGTCGTTTTAACCATTTGCCGTCATGCGGTCCAGTGGCGTGAGGTACATGTGATGTTGGGCAGCCGTCCCCCTGCCCGAATTTCCTTACCGCCCCCCCATAATGACACTCGGTCCCCATCACTCTCTCCCTGTGCCCCCCGCCCCCCATCCTGGCACCGTGTCCACTTCTGTCTCTGTGGCTCTGCCTCCCCAGGAGCCTCGTGGGCACGGACGCACCCAGCACCAGTCCTTCCGTGTCAGCTCAGCTCCCCGAGCCCACGTCCTCCCGGCTCCTCCGGGGGCAGCCGGGTCAGGGTTTCTTTCCGT
Source organism: Anoura caudifer (assembly GCA_004027475.1). Classification (NCBI taxonomy): domain Eukaryota; kingdom Metazoa; phylum Chordata; class Mammalia; order Chiroptera; family Phyllostomidae; genus Anoura; species Anoura caudifer. Next base: position 100,968 of record PVKU01006209.1, read on the forward strand.
TTTGTCCGAAGGCTGGACAACATTCCACTGGGGGTGGGGGGACCACACCCTGCTTGTCCGTTCATCCCTCGAGGGACACCTGGGCCGCTTCCACCTCTGGGTGACGGTGACCAGCGCTGCTGTGAGCACGTGTGTGCGTCCCTTTGGCCAGTCCTGTGGGGCTCCGCCCAGAGGTGGCCTTGCTGTCTTCCACGGCTGCTGCCTTGGTTTACCTTCCCACCCACAGTGCACAGGGACCCCTCCACGTCCTCACCAACACTTACGGTTTTCCTCTTCTTTTGTAAAAATATATTTTATTGATTGTGCTATTACAGTTGTCCCATTTGCCCCCTTTATTCCCCTCCACCCTGCACACTCCCTCCCACCCACATCCCCCCCCCTTTAGTTCATGTCCTTGGGCCGCACATATAAGTTCTTTGGCTTCTCCATTTCCTATACTATTCTTAACCTCCCCCTGTCTGTTTTGTACCATTTATGTTTCGTATTCCCTGTACCTTTCCCCCATTCCCTGCTCCTCATTGATAACCCATGTGATCTCCATTCTGTGATTCTGTTCCAGTTCTAGTTGTTTAATTTGCTTTTGTTTTTGTTTTAGGTTCAGTTTTTAATAGCTGTGAGCTTGTCGTCACTTTACTGTTCATATTTTTTATCTTTTTCTTAGATAAGTCCCTTTAACACTCCATATAATAAGGGCTCGGTGATGATGAACTCCTTTAACTTAAACTTATCTAGGAAGCACTTCCATTCTGCCCTTCCATTCTAAATGAAAGTTTTGCTGGATAGAGCAATCTTGGATGTAGGTCCTTGACTTTCATGACTTGGAATACTTCTTTCCAGCCCCTTCTTGCCTGGAAGGTGTCTTTTGAGCAATCAGCTGACAGTCTGATGGGAACTCCTTTGTAGGTGACTGTCTCCTTTTCTCTTGCTTTTAAGATTCTCTCTTTATCTTTCATCTTGGGTAATGTAATTATGATGTGCCTTGGTGTGTGCTTCCTTGGGTCCAACTTCTTTGGGACTCTCTGAGCTTCCTGGACTTCCTGGAAGTCTATTTCCTTTGCCAGATTGGAGAAGTTCTCCTTTATTATTTGTTCAAATAAGTTTTCAATTTCTTGCTCTTCCTCTTCCCCTTCTGGTACCCCTATAATTTGGATGTTGGAACATTTAAAGATGTCCTGGAGGTTCCTAAGCCTCTCATTTTTTAGAATTCTTGTTTCTTCATTCTGTTCTGGTTGGATGTTTCTTTCTTCCTTCTGGTCCACACCATTGATCTGAGTCCTGGTTCCCTTCCTGTCACTGTTGGTTCCCTGTACATTTTCCTTTAATTCACTTTTCATAGCCTTTACTCTTTCCTCTAGTTTGTGATCATACTCAACCATTTCTGTGAGCATCCTGATCACCAGTGTTTTGAACTGTGCATCTGATAGGCTGGCTGTCTCTTCATCGCTTACTTGTATTTTTTGTGGAGCTTTGATTTGTTCTTTCATTTGGGCCACATTTTTCTGTCTTGTTGCACCTGTTACGTAGTAAGGGGCGGAGCCTTAGGTGGTCACCAGGGTGGGGCAACCCCCCCCACGTCGCTTCGTTGTGACGCTATACATGGGGGAGGGTTCCGAGAGGGGACAGTGCCACTTGCTCTGTTCTCTGCCGGTTTTCAGTCAGTTCCCCCACTGCCCACAAGCAAAGTGGGCCCTTCTGGTGCTGATTCCTGGGTGGGTGGGCTTGTGGGCATTCTAAAGACCCTGGGTCTCTCCAACAAATGCTCCTGCGAGGCTGGGAGTTTCTCCTGCTGCCTCAACTCCCACAGGCGCTTTCAGTCAGAGGCTTTCTTTCCCTGCGCTGAACCCTGGGCTGCACGGTCTCGTTCCTCAGTTATTTCTCCCAGTTTATCCGCACGAGAACGTGACACCGACCAGTTCGCAATCTGTCGCCTCGCTGGGTCCACCAGCCACAGTCCTCTCCGCATGGCTGCCCGTCTCCGCCCCTCCCACGGGTCTGGGTGAGCGTGTCTTCTTTAACTCCTTGGTTGTCCGACTTCCATACAGTTCAATTTTTATATTCTCTTTGGGGGAGCGTCTGCTGCAGCCCCTCCCTCGGGTGTGTGGCCAGGCCGTAGGCTGTTCGGTCGCTGAGTTTGGGGGGGATCAGATCCACGACCTGCAGGCGCTTCTGCCCGCCTGTCCTTGGCCGCCTGGACGCCTGGCGTGTCGGTGAGGCCCGTGCTTGTGTTCACTTTGGTTGCCTGCGTGTCGCTGTCACACGCAGAATCGGCGCCAGCCCGGTGTGGGGAACGTTCCCGTTTTCTTCCGGGAGTTTTAAAGTTTTGCACCCGCCCCCACCCCCTCCCCGGGGCAGGTGTTCGATGTTTTGTTCGGTTTCTGAGCATGGCAGCGGGCGGGTGGCTTCAGTCTTCTGCGTGGGGGCGTCCACTGTTCCCGGCTGTATCTGTTGGGAGCACTGTCCCCCCGCACTGGTGGGCTCGGCCCTCCTGTCCGACCACAGCTGTGCGGGCTCGTTTCCAGGCTCTCTGTTCTGTCCCTCGGCCGTGTCTGCCCTGGGCCAGCACTGCACTGGCCTGGTTAAGGTGGCTCCTTGGTGAACGCTGACGTCAGGAGCCGGTGCTAGCCAGCTCTGTGCTTCCCCACAGCTGCCTGGGTCACTCGGGGTTCCTTGAGACTCATGTGAGCTCTGGGATGGGTTTTTGTTTTTCAAAAAAAATATATTTTATGTATACATTTATTTATTTAGAAAAAGGGGGAGGGAGGAAGAAAGAGGAAGAAAAACATCCATGTGTGGTTGCCTCTTGAGCACTCCCTACTGGGGACCTGGCCCGCAACGCAGGCATATGCCCTGACTGGGAATTGAACCAGTGACCCTTTGGTTCACTGGCTGGTGCTCAGTCCACTGAGCCACACCAGCCAGGGCTCCTCTTTCTGTGAAAAACGTCACTGGGCATCTGTCCTGCTTTACCTCAACTGTCTGTACCCACGTGGACGTCTGCACACCTGTTTCGTAGTCAGGGTTCGACTCCAATGCTGTGTACATTTGCCAGTCAAACGCTCTGGCCATGACCACCGGGGGCTCCTCAGTAGCCCCTGTGACCTCTCGCATGCCCATCACCAGGTTTTTCACACACCAGCTCATCCTGTATTTCCCCCATGGCAGGCCCAGGACCACCGCTCCACGGGGAGCCTGGTCCCTTTGACTGGAGGGGACCGTGTGTGGCCGGATCTGGGTCCCCGGTGGCTGCCAGGGCGTTGCTGCTTCAGGGCTGTGGGCTGACCGGACCAGGACCTGTGGCTGTGAGGTCAGGCAAACTGCTTGGCTTCTACCTCCTTTCGCCACCCCTTTGGCGGCAAACACTTGCTGTCCATCAGCTCTCGTGACCCTCCAACGTCAGGCCAGCCCCGCTGGGGGAGGGTCTGACCCACTTCGCTTACCAGGCCTGCTCGCCCTGGGCTGTCGAGAGCGGCAGCTGTCACCGGTGCCCACTCCGCCCCTTCCCCCCCCCCCCAGCCTCAGCTACCCCGAGGTGGGAGGAGGCAGGGCACGGGCCGTGCTGGCCTCTAGTGCTCAGAGTTGGCTGTTTTCCATTCCTGGGAAAGGCCACTGCTGGACGGTGACATTCAGCAGCTCCGAGCCGGCTTCACTGTGCACGTGCAGAGTGAGGACGGGAAGCGGAGGGAAGTGGACCGTCTCTGGGCTGGGAGCCACCCTGCCCGGGGCTGAGCTCCGGGCTCCAGAGCAATGACATGGGGCTTCCTTGTGGCTTCACAAGGAGCTCTGAGCGCCCCGCCCTGGGCACCAGGCGAGAAGGCCAGGCTGCTTCCTCCCCAGGGCCCCACGGGAGGCCCTGGTCCTTCCCCAGCGCACGCTGCCAGGCCTGGTGATCTGGGAGCCTGAGGACGCAGCCTGGAGCCCTGTCCCCGTGACAGCGAGTGCCAGGACCTCGCAAGGGCAGGGCCACTGTCTGGGACTGAGTGTTAAAGTGACGCCCAGAGAGGGGTGGGAGGCGAAACATCGGGGACGCTCAGACGGTGCCGAGGCCCCGAGACGCACTTGAGTGGCTCGTGGCGCGGAGGCCGGACTGCTGACCGGTGCCCTCCCGCCTGACACCCGGGGACCTCAGGAGCCAGGCCGGGTGGACTTGGGCCTGGGCTGAACTGACCACCACAGCAGATGTTTCTCAAAGGCATGTTGCCCAAGGGCTGGAGCCTGGAGGGCCGACCGGGCCGAGGGAGCCGCATCTGCCAGAGCCAGAGCCACGGCCCGAACGTGACCGAGCTCCCCAGGACGAGGTGGCTTCCTGCCAGCTGTCACCTGGGGGTCACACACTCCACTGACAAGGACACAAACGCCATTTCCTCCCCGAGAACGTGGCGGGCACGTGCTGACAAGCATGGGGAGGGTGCCCCGGTCGGTGTGGTGGGGGTCGCTGGGCAAGTGGGCAGCGGGAGTGGGGGGCCCAGGGAGGGGCCCCTGTCCCCTGTGAGCCTGGAACCCTGCTTGGACATGGGCCTCCTGGCCCTGCGCCATGGACGGAGGCCCAGCACTCACCGGGCTCGAGGTGTCGGAGGCCCCGCCGGCCTTGCGCCCCGCCAGCTCCCGCACGTAGTTGTGGATGTCAGCCCCAAAGCAGTCGGCTTCGTAGAAGGCGCTGCTCCAGCCGGGGCTGCAGCTCTGGAACTCCGCTGGGCCCGGGTTCACGGCCGGGCCACCCTTCTTGGCCCGAGCCGGCCGCACCACTGCCTCCAAGCCCGAGGCTCCTCCAGCCGGCTCTGGGCTGCCCGCCTGCCGCCAGTCCTCTGTGGCCTCGGGCAGCTGCTCTCTCTCGGTTTTTGCTGGCTTCTGAGGCCGAAACCCCACCTCCAAGTTGCCCCGGGACAGCTCGTCCGAGTCCACATCGGACAGCGAGGGGGGTGGGCCTGGGGCTCTGCTGCTGTGAGTGGTCGGGGTGTCCTTCCCTGGACAGAGGACAGAGGAGTGGGGGCAGCAGCTGCAGGTCACATGGAGAGCCCCCTGGGACCTGTGCGCAGGGGCTGCACACACCCCACTGGGGATGGAAGCCCTTTGTGATGGCCAGGCAGCCCCACTTCTGCTCGGGGGGGTCCTCGGGGTCTGGGCCCCCAAAACCCGGCTGTCACGGGGGGGCAACGGTGACCGTGGAGGTTCGAGGGAGCCCTGGCCTGCGTGCAGACGGATGGACACAATAGCGTCTGTCTGTCTGTGGACGGAAGGTCAGAGCAGGTGAGGGCCCCAAGGTCCCAGGGTGCCTGCTGGGCATGGAGGTCAGCCCCTCACAGTGCGTGTGTCTGGGGAGGAGGGCAGGGGGGCCACATGGAGGGGCGTGGAGGAGTCTGCCATGGACAGGCCCCCCGGCCCCAGCCCTTACCTGCTCCGCACAGCAAGGGCCTCGAGCTGGAAGGGGAGCAGCTGCTGGGTGCGCTGGCCGGGCCGCTGCCCTCGGGCTGTGACCCCGCCTCCTCCGAAGCGCTGCCACCAGAGTGGAGGACATGCAGGCTCTGGGACTGTCCCCATGTCCCCTCCAGCTCCCCTCTGCACAGACTTCTGAGGGAAACTCCCTCGTATCAGAGACCCCGCCCCCTGCACAGGGACGGAGCTGGGTGCGCACTGGGGGCCGATGCTCGCCCACTTAACAGGGCTCCGTGGTGGGCAGCCCCACCTACGCCCGCGCTTCCAGGGCCGGCCTGACCAACCACAGTGGGTGCCCCCCTTCCAGGGCACACGGAGCGGGGCAGGCTCCTTGTGTTTCCATGTCGGGTCCCTGGACGCCTGTCCCAGGGCTAGGACAGCATGTGGTCTGCCCTCAGGCGGGCTCATGGGGCGGGTGCACCTCACTGTGAGTGCCTGTGACCCCCGGGGGGCGGGGCTGTGATGACCGCTGTGCGGCCTCACGGCTCCCGCAGCAGAAGCCGAGCTCCTGGGTGTCCTGTGGCCTGCTGCGTGGTCACCCAGCAGGCAGGGCTGCGGGGTGGGGCACAGGGTCACCCTGGGGTCAGGGTGTTGGGTGGCTCCAGGCTGCTCCGTGGGTTAGCCCCCTTGCCCTCCACAGCCCTGGGGGTGGTGGGCCAGACCCTGGTGCCCCATGGCACCAGGGGGGAGTCTGCGAAGGGGGGTGTGGAGCAGGGGCAGACACAGGTCCCTGTGGGGATCTCCCTCTGGGAGTCCTGGTCATCTGCCTCCTCCAGCTGGTCCCTGAGCAGGGAGATGCCCCTCCTGACCCCTGTGGCCCCACAGGTCGGCTTTTCTGCCCTAAAGGAGCAGGTGCTGAAATGGAAAACTGGGGGCAGGTGGGCTTCAGGCCACGAGAGGGGCCCTTGGTAGGCAGCCCCTGTGGGGGGCATGGAGCTGAGGCCAGGACAGGGAGAGAGTGTGGCTGGGGCACCTGGGGGTCTGCCTTGGGGACTTGGCAGGGGCACTCACCTTGGAGGGGGTGATGTCCAGCCGTTCACCACCTGGAAGAGGTTCTGCAGCAGCTTCTCCCCCCAGTAGAGGTCACAGAACTTCTCAGCGACGGCCCCACAGAAGGTGGCGAAGGTGAGGTCTTTCAAGGCGTAAATGTACTCCCCTGGTGGTGTGCAGGGACAGGGGCACATTGAAACGTGGGTGAGCTGTGTTGGGGGTCCCCCACTTTCCTCAGGAGCGAGGCTGACCTCGGGCTGGGGCGGGCGGGCAGCTGGGCTCTGCCACCCTCTTTGCTGCCAGATGACCCTTGGGGGCCCTGGTTCCGTCCCCTGCTGCCCGGGAGCGGGACCCCCTCTGTGGTGACCGAAGCTCCTCACGCCGACCTGCCCCCATGCACGGCGCCCCTCGGCCCCCGCACCCATGATCAGCGCCTCCAGCCCGTGGTCCAGGTAGCCGTCGAAGGCGAACTCCTCCCGGATGAGGCGTGTGGCCTCCTGCAGCGACGGGCAGGCTGGGCTCCGGGGGGCCGGTGAGGCGTCCACACTGGATGGACACGGCTTGCGGTCTGTT
>PVKU01006210.1:0-36091 GCA_004027475.1 Anoura caudifer
TGACTCCACTTTGTTTTATGCACTTTATGCTGTCTTAACCCGACCAACGCCATTTTACTGGTCTTGCCCTCCACACAGACCCACTCCACAGCCTTGGAAAGTGTGGATCAAGATTCTTGTGAGGATTCTAAGGTCACCGTAAGTCAGGAGCAGCAGTAGGCCAAGGAAACTGGACTGAAAAGTTCAAGGTTGAGGTTGCAATTAAATACAACTTCTCAGAAACTGTCTGGCCCAGGGTTGAAATACGCGGAAGCTTACTGCTGGAATGTAAGCCCTCGGAACAGGTGCCTGGGAGAGACAGCCGGCACTGAAATGCCTCAACTGCCTTAGGTGCCCCGCCTGGGACGGCTCTGGCCTTGCCCCCCCCCCCATGCCCCAGAGCAGGCCTCCTGGCACTGGGCTCCAGGTCCAGCCCCCCGACCTCACCCAAGACGCCCAGTTGGTCTCCTTCCGCTGTTACGGCATCAAATCCAGGAGCAGTTTTTTTCTCCTTCGTTGGTTCTTCAGCATCTGCAATCAGAGGCTCGCCACACCTGCAGTGACCTTCCCGTGTTCAGGAAGGATCCCGGGTCCCGCTCTCCAGAACCGTGGGTCCCCTGGCTCTGAAAACACCGCCCATCCACTCCTGCCTCTCATCCCATCCCTGCACTGATGCGATTCCTTCCTCGCTCATCTGCGGGGGCTGCTGCCACCGTTCCGGCCCCTGCTCCAGCGGATGACAGCTCAGGAAGAGTGGAGGGCACCGGGCACCAGGGAGGGACTCTCCCACCCTGGAGACCAGAGGGTCAGCCTAGACAGGAGGGGACGGTCCTCCTAGCTCCATAAACCTTGGGAGCCAGATGGCACCCTGGGGCCAAGGCCAGCCTCAAAGCAAGAGCAAATTGTTCTGCAGACCTGTCGACTGCAACTGGGCCAGCATGGCTTCAGCCAAAAATCGCAGAGAGTGGAAGTTTCCAAGAAGAAATGACTCCGGCAGGGTCTCCCTCCCTGTTTCGATGGGGAGAACAGCATGGGGTGGGAGTTGGGAGAAGATGTCACTCTGGGGGGGGGGGGGCCTGAGGACGAGGCCTCCCGGAAGTGGAGGAGCTCCGGCTCCCAGGCCAAGGGCCTGGCTCTGCTGCAGGAGGCCTGAGGCTGCTTAGAGGGTTTTCTGTCCACAGGGAACAGGGTGGAAAGGGGGAGCCGAGCTGTCACTGTCCTGCTGGAAGCTTCCTTGGGCAAGCAAGTGTGGGCGTGGGGCTTCACCTTCGCAAAGCAGGCTTAGCTGGCAGGGTCCCAGGATCCGTCGGCATACACTCACGGGCAGTCCATCGCCCCAAGGCCAGCCTCACAGCTTCGTCCCTGCTGTTGTGTAAACCTTGAGGCCCCAAGGGTGGCTGGGAGACCCCACACCTTCCTGCCATGGCATGACTTTGTCTGTGCCCAGCTGCTCTGGGCAAACCCGGAGTGTGGAGTCGGGGAGAGCTGCCCCCAGCCTCCCCCTCAGCAATGCTCCCCACTCACTGCCTGTCATTCCCCTCCCCCGCAGCTGAGGGATGCCCTCCCGGGACTGGCGCTGTCTGCGCCTCCAGGGGACAGGGACGCAGCCCTGACGTGTGTATCACAAGTGTCTGCGTTGTCACTTTCCGGACAAGGCCCTCCCGGGTTCTGAGACCCCACCCTGTGCCAGGGACGCAAGACCAGCAGCCAGGCAGTGGCGGGGCGGGAGGCGTGGGGGCTGAGCTGGCGGAGATGGAGGCCTTGGCCCCAGCAGACACAGGGTTGGGCAGCTTTCGGCTCCAGCTCCTTGCCCCTGCCGGCACTTTCCCATGCACCCCCACTTCATGGGCCTCTGCTGGGACACCAGGAGACTTTTGCTGCCCCCCGTGTCACTGCGCAGGCACCCCGTGGGTCCTCGCTGGCGAGCTCCCAGAAGGCAGCAATGCCTGGGCTGCGCCCCGCATCGCCCTGTCTGGGTGGACACACACTCAAACCTGAGTGTACAGGTTTGTCGCTTGCGCAGGGCAGGGCTGGGGACCTGGCATCGGCGTGTCTGCGGGTGGCCCCACACACCCTGAGCACCAGGGCTTTGGGCCCCCTCTCAGACTCCGTCCTGAGCTCCCCACACTCTGGAGTGACCTCAGCTGTGCCTTCCCCACAAACTGCAAACTTACCCCAAGAGCCACAGTCTTGTTCTTCTTTTTTAAGATTTTATTTATTTTTTAAAGATAGGGAAAGGGAGGGAGAGAGAGATGGAGGGAAAAATCCATCAGTTGCTTCTCACATGAGTCCCAACCTGGGGTACCAGGCCTGCAACCCAGGTGTGTGCGCTGACCACGAATCGAGCCGGCGACGTTTCGCTTTGTGGAAGGATGCTCAGCCCACTGAGCCACGCCAGTCGGGGCTGTTCTTCTTTTTAACGGCCCAACTGTGGCACCATTGCCAACCCTCACAAGCTTTGACCCAGCCGCAGCGGGACACTCTCAGACAAGTCATTTCTCCCTGACTCCCAGGCCATTGCTCTGTTCCCGGTCACCTCAGCCCTGCTGTGGGGAAGGGAGGAGCCCGGCTTGGTGAGGAAGGAGCAGAGCTGGGCCCCCTGAACCTTCTGGAAGGAGCGCCTCAAACTCTGAAAGGCTGGGGTCCAAAAGGGCCTGTCTCCCTGCCATTACACTTTGCTGTCCCCCAGCCTGTTTGGTGGTGGCTGCCCCCAATTTCTGGGTGCCCCGCCTCCTACCAGCCCATGAGGGCAGGCTGCTTGGGAACCAGAGGAGTCGTAAAACTAACGGCATCAGTCAGGAGTCTTTGGTCATGGGTGACAGAAAACCACCTACAAAAAGTTACTGGTGCCTGCAGCCAAGCGCAGGGAGGCAGGGCGGCCCTAGCCCTCGGGGCTGGGCTGTCTTCCTCATGCTGCTGTGGCCTGCTCCCTCCGCACATGCAGCAGCTCGAAACAGCTCGCACTTCTTCCCCCGCACTTCTGAACGTCAGAGGCCCAGGGTGGCTCAGCTAGTTCCTCTGCTCAGAATTTCACAAGGTTCAACTCAGGCTGCTGGCCAGCTGTGTTCTTATGGGGAGGCTCAGGGGGAATCCAGTTCCTCACGGTCGCAGGCCTGACACCCCCAGCTCCGCACTGGCTGTTAGCTGGAGGCTGCCCTTAGCTCCCAGAGGCCTCCCCCTGGGCTCTGGGCCACAGGTGGGTCCCTGTATTTCAGAACCAGTAAAGGCGGGTCGAACCCCTCTCACGCCTGCCAATCTCTCCGACTTTCCTTTCGCTGCATCTTGGCTGCTTCCAGCCAGAGAAGCTTCTCTGCTGTCAAAGGCTCTTGTGATAGACTGGGTCCACCTGGACATGCAGGCCAACCACCCTCTGCACCTGCATCCTTTTTGATGGTGACCTAACACAGCCACAGGTGCGGGGGGTGAGGGTGCGGACACCACGTGGGAGGGGCAGCGCTGGGCCAACCGCAGGGCGCCTAGAACCAGGCTCCGGGCCTGCTGGCCACCAGCTTCTGTTTTGCTCTGAGTGTTTCGCTCTCTCCCACTGCAGGGAGAGGTGCTGCAAGTGCGTGTGGTGCCACAGCTCCCCAGGATGTCCAGACTCGCACCCCCAAAAGCTCTGTGACCAGACAGCAAAGGAGTGTCCTGCTCCCAGTTCCTCTTTGAAACTCCGTGGGCGGAGCCCTGGTGGGCTCAGTGCAGGTCACAGGCCCACCCCTTATCAGAGTGGAAGGGGCATAAGGTACAATGCTGAGCCCACCCTGAGACTAGAGAAGGGAGGGGTGCTGAGTACAAAACCCACTTGGAGACCCCTCTCCTGGGCACCTGCTCAGCCACCTCCCCGTGCTACTCACCAGCAGGCTGACCTTTCTCTGAGCCTCAGTTGCCTCCTCAGGAAAATGGGAATAATAAAACCCACACCTGGCCCTGGCTGCTGTGGCTCAGTGAATTGAGTGGGGGCCTGCTAACCAAAGGGTCACCGGTTCAATTCCCAGATGGGGCACATGCCTGAGTTGCGGGCCAGGTCCCCAGTAGGGGGCACACAAGAAGCAACCACACACTGATGTTTCTCTCCCTCTCTTTCTCTCTCCCTTCCTCTCTAAAAATAAATAAATAAAATCTATAAAAAAAAACCCACACCTGGCCAGGCTACTTAAGCCGCTGGGGAAGCAGATGGGAAGGTATGTGAGAAGAGTGTTTTTTTAAAAGATTTTATTTATTTTTAGAGACAGAGGGAGAGAAACATCAATGTGTGGTTGCCTCTCGCGTGTCCCCCACTGGGGACCTGGCCTGCAACCCAGGCATGTGCCCTGACTGGGAATCAAACCCAAGACCTTTCAGTTTACAGGATGACACCCCAACCAACTGAGCCACACTGGCCAGGACGAGAAGCAGGCTCAGTTCTTTGTAGGACTGAGGAGGCCCAGACCCGAGCCTGGGAGGGACCTCAGGACTCCAAGCCTTACTGCCCCTGAGGCTCTGGCCCCTCGGGGGAGCAGCCCCAGGGTACAGCTCTCCAGCCTGCACTGGTGGGGGGGGGGGGCTGGGCAAGGCTGCCCAGAATGCACCTGGCCAGGCTCCGGGCCGTGAAAGGGCAGCCATTCAGGGCTGGCTTGGATGAGAGCCTGGTGACGAGAGACAGGAGCCCTGCAGAGGAAGGTGGCTTCCCTGCGGGGCCGAGCTGCCAGGCTGGGAGGCTAGGCTGGCTCAGCGAGGAGGGGGCGGTGCCGGGGAGGGAAGACTGAGCTAGTGTTTGAGGCTGAGGGGCTGAAAGGAGGCTGTGTGTGCCCAAGTCAGCCGCCAGGCGGGCGAGGATGTGAGTCACTGGTGGCCTGGGGGGCGGGGGCAGCCCAGCTGCCCAGGACGAGGGGGCACAATGCCCACCCGAGTGTGAATGCGTGTCAGTGTGACTTAGAACGAGTGTGCTGGGGGTGGGGCCAGGGTCTCGATGCCCAAGGCTCCCTGAAGTGGGCACGCCCAGCCAGCCCCCGAATATGGCCGAGGCAGTCTGCCCCTCCCTGCCAGGGCCTCCTCCAGGCAGCCAGCGCTGGCAGTTCACTCGCTGGGCTACTGAACGCACAGGCACCGGTGCCTCCCCCCCCCCCGCCCCCCGTCCTGTCAGGAACACAGAAAGGCCTGTCCCTGCTCTCTGTTGCTCTGTTGTGCCGGTGTGGTAGGACAGGTAGAGAAGGGACAGACAGACAGGATGCCAGTCAGGGGAGGGAGCACCTACTCCAAGGGTGGGGGCATTTGAGGCAGATTGTGAAAGATGAGTCAGTTCAGAAGAGGAGGGAGTGCATTTGAGCAGGAGGAAGCTTGGGTCCTGCTGAATGTGAGAAGAAAGCCAAGGTGGCTAAGTGCGGGGCAAGTAGCTGTGGGTGGTGTTAAGGGCCTGTGGGCAGTGCCCGGAGGCTCCTGGAGGCCGGGCTGGACCCAGACTGGAGGACCCGGGACAGATCAAGAGGCTGGTCATGGATGCAGGTGGGACCTGCCTGGTCCGGAGCCCATTCCCAGGTTCCCACGGGCCAGCCATGCAGGGTTCCACCAGTAGCAAAGGAGCTGGCTGGGAGAGGCCCCTCCCACCTGGGACAGCCCGTAGGCCAGTGTGTGTCCGAAGGTGTGTGTCTCTGTGTGTGATGAGTATCTGTGTGTCTGTGGATGAGTCCAGGTGTGCATGTACACCTCTCACTGGAAATGTGTGTGTGCACATGTGCTTCTTCATGCATGTGCATATATCTCATGTGCACCAGTGTGTATTGCTGAGTGCACATGTGTGCCCCTCCTGAACATGCATGCTTTTGTGTGAACATGTCTGGGTATGTCTGACCTACATGCATGTGTGTTGCATGTGTCTCTGAATGTGAGAACGTCTGTGTGTACGTCTGTCCCTGTGTGTATGTGTAAGGGTCTGGGTCTGTGTCACTTGCATGCCTCTGTGTGTGTCTGCTGTGAGGGTGCATTTGTCTCTTTCTGTGTGTCTGTGTGAGTGCGCCCACTACACCCCGCTGACAGGAGCCTGGGTGCAGGCAGCCCGGCAGGCCTGGGGCACTCCTTCCCTTCCGCCTCGCCTCTCCACCCGGCGTCTCCCAGGCCCGACCAGCCGCTGGTTCCGGGCCTTGTTGAACTCTGCTGCCCAGCTTCGGCCCCATCTGACCAGCTCCCACACCTCAAAGCCATGGGTGGACTTGGCTGCCCCAGACCAGCCAGTGGGAATCCAGGCACTTTAGAAAGGGGGCCAGAGTGTCCCACCCCTAAAAGAGCTCTGTGCACCCTCCATGGGCCAGCCTGGGGCTCCTCCCACCCAGCAAAGATTTGTCAGGAAAAACGCAGAGACCTTTCCCACACAGCCGCCGCCGCTTTCCTCTTCCTTGTAGGGCTCCCGCTCTCAGAGGGTCTGTTTTGGAGGACAATTTAAGAGTCCAAGGTGCTTGGCTCAGCCGAAGGACTGGCCAGCATCTCTTCCTCTGCTTCCTTCAAAAGAGCAGCTTCCTCTGAGGGTTCTGCCCCTTCCAGGCAGTTCCTGTGGGGCTGCTAATCCCAGGGCCCTGTCCCAACCACAGCAGGGGACATGTGACTCAGGCCTGGCCAGTCAAACTACTCCACTCCCCCCAGACATGATCATCGGGCACATGACTAAAGCGAGACCAATGAGCGTCCTTCCCTGGAATTTTATATATGGAGGTTGGAGGGGGGCGGAACCCTTTCCTCCAGGGTCCTCAAGATAGAGTGATGAGCGGCTGAGGCCACCTGCAAGCCTGCCTCTCTCCTCCTCCTCACAGCAGAAGCCTGTGGGTGTAGGATGGAGCCAAGAGGCAGGTGGGCTGTGCAGGGGCGTGCGTTGTGGGGAGAGGCCAAGAGAGAGCAAAGGACAGGGGTGTCCTGTCACACAAGCCAATAAATTCCTTTTGCTTGAGCCACTAGGAGGTGGGTCTGTGTCGCTCGCATCCAGAGGAGCCCAGGACATCCCTGCCTCAGCCACAAGCCCGGGTCCCCAGGGGGCACAGGAGTGCCCTAACACTTCTTGCTGCCCTTCTCTGACATTCTCAGATCCCAGCCTTTCCTGATCCTGATTTCCTTTCCCAGCCTTTCAAGCTCCTAAACCGGCCTCTGCTTCCTCGAGGGTCCCTTGCTTCACTGGGAAAGTGGATTCCTCAACCCTCCCCCTCTCTGCCTCCAAGTTCCTCCAGAACTGCCTCCCAGCCCTGTGGTCCCTCTCCCCAAGCTCATAGGGGGAGGCGCCCCCCTGCCAGCCCTTGCCATGGTGGCTGCCCCAGGGAGCTGGAACTGGGGGTTCAGTGCCAGTTGCTCCCAAACCAGCGTGTACATCAGGGTCATCTGGGAAATTGGAAAAACACAATTTCCCAGGTCCCCTCAGATTCTCTGCTGGCAGGCTCTGGAATTTTGATTTTGGTCTTACTGGTTAATGCTATGTCACCTTCTTGGTTGTTGGGTCAGCCTTGGCTCAGTCAGGATTTGGCCACACAGGGGCACCTCAGGTTCCTGGCAACAGGTCGTTGTCATCTGTGTTGCTTGTTTGGAGACCCTGCAAGGGGCCTCATTTAACTGCCTCCCAGCACCTCTCACCCTTTGTGGTTGGGGCGCCCCTTTGACCCAATCTGCCCCTGGGCGAGGGCACCTCCCAGACTCCAAACATAACCACCCACACTTTGAAAATCCTGTCCTCCCTGCCCTCTGAGCTCCCCCGCCCTCTCCCACCTCTCTGCTAGCTCCTTCTTGGCCTTGTTCTCTTCCTCTTTTGTGTGTTATGCACCCACCTTGCCTGGGCAGCCCCTCCCAGGGTACCCTGCAGAATGGGTCAGGTTCTCTGCAGGGGACGTGGGTGGACCAGGACCAGAGGTCCTCACGTGGTATATTACAAGGACATCAATGCTACCCCACTTAAAGCATCTATTAGCAGGAAGCACAAAACAGACCTCCCACCACCACTGCCCAGGAGCCCCAGGGAGGCCCCCTCTCTGTCCTTTGCAGGAAGACTGGCTAACCCTCCAATCAGATCATTGCATGGGGTATGCTAGACCAATGAGAGAGTGTCCTGGACCCAGGGCACTGCTCTGCTGGGTTGCCCAGGTGCGGGCACACATCTTCAAGGACACGTCTTGTACTAAAGAGAGATAGCATCTGACACTCCAGGGCTAACTGGCAGACCCTCTGGTGCACACAGAGCCTACCACGCTGGAAGCACTGGCCGAGCCAGCCCCTGGAATACAGACTTGACTCGGAATCTTTAAAGACTAAGGTGATCCCTGCTGGTGTGGCTCAGTGGACTGAGTGCCAGCCTGCAAACCAAAGGGTTGCTGGTCCGATTCCTAGTCAGGGCCAAGTCCCCAGCTGGGGGCTTGTAAGAGGCAACTGGGCATCTCTCTCACGCTGATGTTTCTCTCCCTCTCTTTCTCCCTCCCTTTCTCACTCTGTACAAGTAAATAAATAAAAATCTTATTTAAAGTTAATTGTATTTTTAAAATAATTTTAAATAAAAATTAATTGTACTTTTACTTAAATAGATAAAAATTCAGTGAAGTGAGACTGCAGTCCAGCTCTCTGGGTCTCCCCAAGTCAGCCCCATGCTGTCCGGTTAAGAGCTGACTCACGCAGGTGGGCTGGGCAGGGAGGAGAGCAAAGGGGGAAAAACTGGGACCACTGTAATAGAATAAGAATACAAACAAAAAAAAGGAAAAACATTTTTTGCATCTACAGGTGACAGATGATAACTGAACTTGCTATGGTAATCATCTCACAATACATGGAAGCCAAGTCCTTACCCTGCTGAATGTCAGGTACAGCTCACTAAAAGTGAGTGAGAAAAAAGAGTTGACCCAGGGTCAATTCTTTTTGATTCAACCTCTGGCCTGTCAGTTGTCTCCCCACATCCAAGGGCAAGGCAGGTCCCTGGGCCTAGGTGAGCCTCATGGTCATGGCATCAAACCAGCAGGGTCTGGATTCTTCCACCTGATTCTGGAGGGTGGGCCGCAGGCTGATGGAGGGAAGAGAGATGGGGAAAAGTGAAAGGGAGAGGAACCAGGGAGCAGGGGTGGGGGACAGGGAAGAAGTGGAAGAGGGAGGGGGAGCTTCTTGGGCCTCTCCAGCAGCTGGCCTCCCTGAGTTTCCTTTTCCAGGGCAGAACCTCAACCTGAGGGGAGCAGAGGCCCCAGTGACAGGGACACTTACCCCACTTCCTCCACTGCTCAGGACTCCATCCAAGTAGCTCCTCCCATCCCTGCCCCCTCAGGGCTACAGATAGACCAAACTCCCCAGCCAGCTCTACAGACAGACCAACCCCCCCCCCACCCCCACGCACACCCCAACTCCTGGTTCTGCAGCTTCCACATGCTTTTTGCCAGGACTGTGGGGCAGGGCGGTTTCCATCCACAGAACGACCTCCCCTTTCCCAGGGGCCCTGCTCAACCACCCCAGCTGTGGCCTGAGACAACAGCAGGAATCTCCTAGGGCTCTGCCCACAGACAAGGGCCGAGGGAGGGGCTGGGACCAGTAGAGTGAGTCTGAACTGACAGAGACGGACCGACAGCCAGCTGGGGGGCCCGGTCTCACTAACAGGGAAAGTTGACTAGGGCCGGTCGCACACACCCCCTTCCACCCCCCAGCAGGGGCTGAATATTTCATTGTCACCCATGCCCACTCTGAGTCCCACCTAGACACAGACGAAGTGAACCCACGATGACAAACTTCCTCTCAGTGAACCAGATTCCGCTGGCAAGTGCCCAGTTGATCTTGGGCACCTCCCTCCCTCAACCTCCTTGAGCCCTGGTGGGTTCTGGGGCCTGGTGGGTTGGGTTAGCAATAGTAATAGCAGCTAGCCTGTCATGATGCCACCATGTAGGAGACACTCATCTGCATGCTTTACATGCGTCATCTCATGTAACTGCTCACAGGAAATTGAATCTCAAGGGAATAAGCCACCCACCCCTAGTGACAGCCAGGAAGTACAAAGCCCTCCCCTCTGGTCATCCAACCTGGACTCCAAATCTCTTCCCCAGGAGCAACTGTGTCTGCCCCTCACTGGCACCCGAGGCAACCCCACAGCTTCTGGGTGAAAGGTCAGTGCTGAGGCTGGGTGGTCCTGTCCCCAGCCAGGCCTGCCCCTAGCCCTCCCTCAAGGTCACACTTACAAGTGAACGTGGAGAACACAGAAACCTGGGCAGTGGGGTGAACTCCCGGGAGCCTCGTGGGATGGGTGGTCATTCAGGTTCTGAGTGGTCCTCAGCTGCAGGCAGGTCCTGCTCTGGTCCCTGGAACACTGCTGGGCCCAGGGTTACCTTGTGGGATTCCTCCAGGAAGGCCCTCCGCATGCCTTGATTGGAGTTCATAGCACTCAGGAGAGCTCCATTATACCTTGGAGTTTTCAGCTCTCTCTAAAGGGCCTTTGAGCCTTACGGCAAAGGCTGAACCGGTACCAGGGCTTCAGGGGCCTGGGACCCAGCTTGAAAGCCACTCCCTGTCATTGCTGTCCCTGAGAGACCTCCCAGAGTCCACCTCCTGGACCAGGCAGGCACCCTGGGTCTGCTTATTGATCATTGGACGCGGCGGGCTGGGCTTTCCCCTCCCAGCACCTGTATTTGCTCCTTTGAGTGGGAATCAAGGCAGCTCACGCCTTTAGGATTAAGTGAGTCCGCCCTGAAGCAGCCTGGAACTGTGATTGGTGTATTGAAAATGCTTGATGAATGTTAGGGTTATTTACTGGGCTGTGAAATGCTTCCGTTTCAATTCTATGCGCATTTTTAAGGTCCCAGTGTATGCTCAGTGATGGGGCCTCAACACGAACAGGGCTAGAAGGGACGTCTGGGGGAAGGCGGGGCAGTCGAAGTGTTTACTTGGCAGAAGATTCTGGAAGTCACCTGGACGGGAACACCCACCACCCCAGACCCCGCTGAGCCAAGAATGCTCCTCCGAGTCTCTCCAGGGCAGCCCACCCCCTAGCAGCAGGGTCTGGCGCACATAGATTAATAAAGGCTTGGGGGCAAAAAGGGTTTTGAGTGAAGGATGTGTTGATGGATGAAAAGAAAGGTGGCTGGGCCAGGCACACGGGCCTTCCCTTGAGGGTGAGGGGGAGCTCCCCGAGCGGGGAGGGTCCCCGGACGTGGAGAGGGCCACTGCTTGGGGGTACAGAAAAGGGTCCTGAACCCCAGTCTGCCTCTGCCTCCCCCACCAAGAAAAGGTCCAAATGGGACCACAGGGAATTGCCCGCCCCCAATTCCACCCCCCAACCGCCCGGAGGAGGTTGGAGGTGGATGGTGTCCCGGGCCCTAGGCGTCCAGATGGGCTGACGACTCCAGGGAAGCTCCACCGGGGAAACCGCGTACCCGCGAGCGAATGTCCCGACTCGGCCACCCCTGCTCGCACAGGGCGACCTCGGGTGGCTCAGGAGCCTCGGGTTCCGCCTCCGAGAAATGGGCGATTTCCGCTCGGCGGCTGACGGCCGGGACCCAGGGCCCGGGGCGCCGAAGGGGTTAACGCACCTGGGCCGCCGCCGCCCCTCCCGGCCCCTCCCCCTGCCGCCGGGAAGAGAAAGTCACGGCGGGGGCGCGGCCCTGCCTCGGCCCCTGCCCGCCGCGTCCCTGTCCCGCCTGCCTTGCCCGAGCTGCGCGCCCAGAGCAGCGACCCGCGCGCTCCGCTCCTCCGCAGCCGGGCCAGGGCCGCCATGTCTTTAGGGTGAGTGGGGGCTCGCGGGCCGTCGGGCTGGGGGCCTGGGGTGGGGCCCGGAAACCCCGGGCTTCGCCTCCCCGGGAGGCTGGGGGTGCGGCACAGCTCGCCGGGCGTCTCCGGGGACGGGAGATGCTGCGCTGGGTGTCCCGGGCTGGCCGCAGTTTCCCCGGGACAGATGGGCTGGCGCGGCGGTGGCCGGAGATGCCCGGCGGTGCTCGGCGCCCGGACCCGCTGGTCCGCGGCGGCGAACGGCGGACCGCGGAGCCCGAGCGCCCGGCCCTCCCCGTGGTCCCAGATCCCCCAGATCTCACAACGTGAGCTGGGCACTCAAGGTCTCGCCACCAGCTGGGTTCCTGTCTCCATTCCGAGGGCTTCCTTCGTCCTGGGCGATCCCGTCCTCTACCTCCAGTGGCTCTCCTTCCTTCCCGGGATGGAGGGGCCTCGCCGCCTCTCCCTCCCCAGTGGTGACACCGCTGGACTTCGGCCTCCCCTACTAGGGTGTGGGGGGCTTCCCTGAAATCCCCTGGGTGGGAGAACCGAGCACTCTGCTCCCCAACTCTCCGAGTGTGGGTCTTAGGTCACACGCAGCCCCTCCCCACCCCAGTACCTGAGGTGACCCGGCCTTCCTGCAACCCCATGCACAGGAAACCTTGGGACCCCGTGGGAAAGTGTGGCTCCAATGGCCTCAACCTTCCCCTTCCCTGGGTGTCTGCTCCTCCAGCCAGCCAGTCCTGGGGCCACCGGCTTCTCAGCAGGGCTCCCAACTTTCCACATTGCGATCTGTCTCCTCCCGTGGCCCTGCACCCACCTCCCCACTTGGAGTTCAGGGACATCACCCCACTGGCCTGGCGCTACCTCCCTGGCCTGCTCTTTCTCTGGAGCCTTTAGCCCCTGTGTCTCCACAGGAGAGACCAGAGCAGGTGGCCTAGCCACCCCTAGAATGTGAGCTCGAAGAGAAAGGGTCCCAAGGTCCAGGGTCTGCCAGCCCTCCTGGCAAAAAAACTCTAATTTCTGCTTCTGAAGTGGGTATAATAGGGGTTCCCTGGGCAAGCAGTGTCCTGGAAGGCAGGGTCGGAATATATTCCCCTCCCGGGGCAGCAGAGCATCTCGCCCAGTGCCATGTTTAGGCAGGGGGCAGCCTGGGAGCTCAGGGGACAGTGGTCACGCTAGAAGATGCCCTGGGCTGTTTTATTTTTTATGGGTCTGATGGATGGGGTGGAGGGAAGAGGAACAGATTTCTTCAGGTCCCAAGTTAGAGCCTGCTCCCCGAGTCCCGACGTCGGACCACGCTTTCCGGCTGTGGAGCAGGTCCTCTCTCTGCCCCTCCCAATGGTTCACCTGAACAGTTCACCCCAGTGCCTCACAGGGCGTCTGCACAGGAAATGAAAGCAAAAGGGGTGCCTTGCTGGGGGGCGGAGAGCAGGGCAGGGGGCTGGCTTCGTGTCATGGAAGAAGAAATCATAGCTTGGAGAGGGTTAAGGGGACCCTCTCGAAGTCACTTAGCTTGTAGGTGGCAGGCCAGCCTGACTCCCCAGTGCTGGATGGGAACCCCACTGCGTAGGGAGGAGGATGGGAGAGGAAGCAGAACCCTGTTCTGACTGCTTGGGACCCTGGGACTAGACTTGGCCGTCTAGAGATGCTGGGAGGGTCGCAGGGACTCATCTGTGTGTCGTCTGTGTCCCGCCCCCCCCACCCCCAGGAAGAGAGTCATCTACAAGAGTGTGTGCCTGTCCCTGGCCTTGCTCGTGGCTGTGGCCGTGTTCCAGCGCGGTCTGACCCCCAGCCAGTTTCTGCAAGAGCCCCCGCCACCCACCTTAGGGCTGCAGGAGGCCCGGAAACCAAGCGCACCGCTGGCGAACCCCAATGACTTCTGGAAGAGATCAAAGGATTCTGTCACCCCTGCACCCATGGCCTCATGGGCGCCTCAGGTCTGGGACGTGACCACGACGAACTGCTCGGCCAATGTCAACCTGACCCACCAGTCCTGGTTCCAAGGCCTGGAGCCGCACTTCCAGCAGTTCCTGCTGTATCGCCACTGCCGGTACTTCCCCATGCTGCTGAACCACCCGGAAAAGTGCCACGGCGACGTCTACCTGCTGGTGGTCGTCAAGTCGGTCATCACGCAGCACGACCGCCGGGAGGCCATCCGCCAGACCTGGGGCCTCGAGCAGGAGTCCGTGGGCAGGGGCCGCGGCGCCAGGCGCACCCTCTTCCTGCTGGGCACGGCCTCCAAGCAGGAGGAGCGCACCCACTACCAGCAGCTGCTGGCCTACGAGGACCGTCTCTATGGCGACATCCTGCAGTGGGACTTTCTGGACAGCTTCTTCAACCTGACCCTCAAGGAGATCCACTTCCTCAAGTGGCTTGACATCTACTGCCCGCACGTCCGCTTCGTGTTCAAGGGCGACGACGACGTCTTCGTCAACCCCGCCAACCTGCTGGAGTTCCTGGCTGACCGGCGGCCTCAGGAAGACCTGTTCGTGGGCGACGTCCTGCAGCGCGCCCGGCCCATCCGCAAGAAGGACAACAAGTACTACATCCCCGGGGCTCTGTACAGCAAGGCCAGCTACCCGCCCTACGCCGGCGGGGGCGGCTTCCTGATGGCCGGAGGCCTGGCCCGGCGCCTGCACCACGCCTGCGACGCCGTGGAGCTGTACCCCATCGACGACGTCTTCCTGGGCATGTGCCTGGAGGTGCTGGGCGTGCACCCCGTGGCCCACGAGGGCTTCAAGACTTTCGGCATCTCCCGGAACCGCAACAGCCGCATGAACAAGGAGCCGTGCTTTTTCCGCTCCATGCTGGTCGTGCACAAGCTGCTGCCCGCTGAGCTGCTGGCCATGTGGGGGCTGGTGCACGGCAACCTCACCTGCTCCCGCAAGCTCCAGGTTCTCTGACCGGGCTGGACCCCCGGCGTCGGCTGGAGCTGCGATGCCAGGGCCGAGGGAGCCTTCGGTCCCCTGCAGGGCGGTAGAGGAGCTGGGCCTTGTGTGCTCCTGGGTGTGGCCAGGCACAGGGAGCTGGAGGGGCCTCCCTGAGTGGATGCTCCAGAAAGTGGAGCTGAGGCCCAGGAGCGTTTGGAGGTCCCTAGACTGGAGAAGGTCCTCTGGGGCACGAAGCTGCTGGCAGCCCTCCTAACCTGGGGTCATGGCCTCGCTCCCTCTGACCTGGTGGAAGGCCCTGGTGGCCTCCGAAGGCACCCCATGCTCAGGTACCTGGGCCAGGCCAGGCCCTGGATGGCCCTGTGGCTGCCCTCTGTCTTCACAGAACATTCTCCTCCCCGTGAAACGCCTCAATCTCCCCATAGGCCCAAGCGGCCCTTTCAGGAGAAGCTCAACCCTGTGCAGGCTCACAGGCCCCCCAGTCTATGCCCCTGCGTCTCCTGGAGGCAGGGCTCCAGAACACCCTCCGCACCTTCCCCCCGCCCCACCCCCGGGCCTGCTGGAATTGACTGCTCAGCCTCCTCAGCTCCCAGGTGGCGTGAGTCCTGGCTGCATCCTGGGCTGTTGTTCCATCTGGCCCCTGTCTGGAAGCACAACCTGCCGCTCTTACTACCTCAGCGATCCTCAGAACCTCTGGATGGATAGCAGCCCCCCACCCTCACCCCCTGACACAGGGCCAGAGAGCAGCATTCTGCGCCGAAGCCACGGTGCTGCCTGACCCACCCCAGCCGAGGGACCTTGGGCAGCCCCACTGAGGCCTGGCTCCCTGGCTGGAAACCAGCCGCTTTGGCCCTGGAAGTGAACATACCTCTTTTACTATGAAGTTTAATTTATGAAGGATTTGGAGGGAGAAGGCGCCAGGCCTTGGGAAATGGTGGTGTTCCCTTCACTCATCCCAGCGAAACATCTCCTCCCTGGGCCCCTCTGACCCGCCCCCAGGGCACCCCCGTGCCCCGCACGGCCCCTCCAGAACCCCCTCCAGAACCAGCTGCTCCAGGACCAAGCAGACCAGCATCTGCCCTGCAAAGGCATGGTGTGTCCTATGTGGGCCACCCCTCCCAGGTTCGGGGGTCCTTAGGGGTGGGTGCAAAAGGACGCCACCTCATATCTCTGGGTAAAGTCACCTGGGAAAACATTGAGGAACTGACTATTTTCTCAATAAAAGGGGACTGGTTTTTTTTCTGGTGTGAAACTTCTTGTTCCCATTTCTATCAGAGGGCTTGTCTGGGGCCGAGCTGGCCAGAGATTTGGGAAAACACAGCTTGGTCCTCATTCTTGGCTGGTGGGTACAAGGGACCCCTTGAAGGGCCGTAGAGGGGGGTGAGTGCCGGGATTAAAGCAGAGGTGCCAAGAGAGATGGTCCCTGGCCTGGGGGTGGGGGTGGGGGGCCGTGGGGGAGCTCCGACCTCACGGTGCATCCCCACCGCTCCCACGGAGGGCAAGGCCAGAGCCGATCCTGAGGCTGCCCTGCAGGGAGTGGGGTGGAGTGGGGCATGCAGGGGCTGGTGGGCTCCCTGCCCGTGGCCTTTCAGTCAACCTGCATGCATTGATGAGGCTGACAAAAAACATTGAAACTGGGGGTGGGGGAGGGGTGTGGTTTGGTGCTGGGGGAACACCGTGGTGCAGGGCCTCCAGGGTGGGGAGGGCGGCCACCCCAGGAGAAGGGCCACTGGACCGTAGGCAGCACACGAGCATCTGCCTGCCGGTGCCCCGCTCGGGCATCAGAGTGGGCCGGGTGCCCAAGACAGACGCCCAGGGCCCTCCTTTGGGTGGGTGATAGGAATGGCTGGATCCTAGCCTAACACAGGATCCTAGAGCATAGACAGGGCGTAAGACTACACAAACGGACGCCCACCATGGCCCCCGCTGCCCTCGGAGAAGAAAAGGGAACGTCACTGCGGCTACTTCCTCCTCCTCAGCCCAGGCCCCCACACCTCCGCTCTAGGGCCGGCCACAGACGTTGTGGGCCCCTGGTTTTAAAAAGTTAAGGTTTCAAGATCACCCCAGCAGAGAGTTAAGCCAAGCAGGGCCTCCCGAGGCGGGGCCTGTGACTGCACAGGCCCGGTTTGTCCATCACTCACCCTCTGAGCCTGAGCCCAGGCCCTGGCTGGCAGAGGGGAGGGGGGCTGGCCTGCCTCTGAAGGCAGAAAGGTGCTCCTCAGAGGCTGGGGCTGGGGTGTGAAAAGGGAAAGCAGGTGGGAGGGAGGCAGGGCCCATCGCAGGGTTGAGTTGCAGGAGGGTGCTCAGGCTGGATCGTGAGAGCAGGGGCAAGCGGCGGAGGCCTCGCCTGGGCACCCTCTCCTCTGAGCCAGTCAGGCTGGTCCCACAGATGGGAACTTCCTCAGCCTCTGCCCTTTGGGGGGCCTTGCTCTTGACCCCATTTCAGACCTCAGGGGCCTGCACCTAGGCTGGGGGAGCCCATGCAGCACCACAAAAGGAAGGGAAAATAAAGGCAGGGGGCCCACGTAACAGGACAGCCTGCACAGGGTGGGCAGCAGGCTCACCACACCCCCTCCCCACCGGACCGCTTACCTGCGTCTCAAAGGGAGAGTGGGCATTTGCCTTGTGATGGAGGAGGCTGGAGGGACAGGCCAGGCCGAGGAGTTAGGGTGCCTTCTGCAGGCCTAGAGGAGCCACTGCACCTGCCAAAGCGGGGAAGAAACAAGATTGGATGGGGACCCTAGAAACCTGTCTGCACCCGCAGTGCCCCGCGGGGGCCCATGAGGAGGCAGCTGGTCCCAAGGCCAGGCCATTGCTGTCCCCCAGCTCCTCTGTCCCCAAAACAAGAAGGGGGCTCCACGAAAGAAGAGGCTAATGACAGGGAACTGCCGGTCACCGCCCATCCTGACCCTGACTGTCAGCCAGACTGCCCAGCTGACTGTAGCCTTCAGCTGGCCCCTGGCCTGGCATTGGCCAGCTGGTTGGGAGGTCAACCAGCCGACCCTGCTTTCCTCTGGCTGGCCACTTGGGAGTGCAGCCTGGCTGCTTCCGAGGACAGCGCTGGCCTTTCGAGGTTAATCGACAGTCATATTGGGAAACAGATACAAAGGGCATTCTGGAAGCTTCCAAGATTTTCAGTATTTACAATCTTGATTGCCAGTAATAATGATAATTACTGCCGTTTTGTGGAGCACATTCAATACACCTGGCTCTACGATAAGCCCTTAACGAGTACAATCAAAATAACCGCAACTCAGGGAATAAATCTGACTGACTGCATTTTAATCCCTCGTGTACCAGTATTGGCAGAAAACGAAGGAGAGCAGAATATGACACCCACAAATTTGCCTCTTTGGCAGAAGGCCTATCTGAGCCTGGTTATTTATTTATTTATTTATTTATTAAAAACAGGCAACACAGGAGAAGCTCTGAAAACTAAGTAGAAGTTACTCCTTTGTAAGGGATATTTACATTTGAAAAGGAAGTCTCCATTTCCCCAGGAAGAGAAGGATGGCGCTTCATCACCAGAAACTCGGATCGATGAGGCCCACAGCGACTCGAGTCTGTGACTTTACAATCTTACACCCTTTTACTGGGCTCTTCCTGGCAACCTCCCATAATTGCCCCCTCCAACATCTTTATTTTGTTTTCAGCTGATACTGAAGGTGGTGGTCTGGGCCATTTCGGGGATTCTCGGTTTTCCTGGGCACCCGCCCCCCCCCCCCATGCGTGCAGGAGGTGTACATGTCATTAAACTTAGGGGTTTTTTTCCTGTTAGTCCTTTATTATGGAGGGGGGGCAGTCTCAGTTAAGAACCCAGAAGGGTAGAGATAAAATTATTTTCCTCCTTACAAAACCCTACCTCTCCCTCTTGGAGCCCACTCACTCCCAAATTGTCCGCAATCTACGAAACCCAAACAGCGCAGGTTCGGAGTCTGAGCGGGACTCTTCAGGGACCCTCTCGCTCCACACGGTGGCGCTGTGGAGCCCGCACAGCCCTGTAGCTTTTTAGGCGCACCTGCGACCCACGCTGCAGGAACACATGCTTCAGACACGAAAGTGGCCCTCCTCTTAATCACCCTCACCGGCTCAGCCGTCCTTCCCCGAGAGCAGCAGCAAGAGGGGGGGGGTGCTACGGTCAGGGGGCTCCCAGTCAAAGGAGAGCCCTGCAAACTCGCTCAGGCTGTCCCTGTGCAGCAACTTTCCAGGCCTTTATTAGTCAATCCCGAACCTGAATGTGGGGAGATGGGTCTCAAGGTCTTTCCTCTCCCAAGGCTCTGGGCTTCGGATCCAAAAACACCTCCCCTCCCCCCTCCTCGTCAGCGCTGCATTCCAAGGGGCCTTGAGAAGGGGTGGCTTTGTCAGGCCACAAAAGCTTCTGTTCCACCCCAGGGCAACGGGTGGCCTCCCGGCCACATTTACATAACTAAAGGGGACCACTTAAAGGGCCCTACCCTTAACAAAGAGCCCGGATCCCAGGTGACTGCCTCTGTCCACCTGCGCTGCGCAGCAGGGAGGGGGACTCCTAGAACCCCATTATGCACCACGGACAAGTTTAGAAATGAAGGCTGCTAAGAAAACGGTCCCCGGGTCATTCAGTGCAGGACCTGAATTCGGGGGTGTGCTCCAAAACCGCTGTGTCCCCAGAGCTTCTCCTCCTCCCTTTTTCCTTAGTAGTAACTTCCGTGTTATGTGTGATGCTTGACTGGATAGTTAGTATTTTTGTCCCGCAGAGCTTCCATGGACTTCGCCCCCCGTGGAAAAACCCGTTTTGCCCCCGTTTGAAATTCCGTCATTCCCTCTGAATGTGCGATACTGACATCTGCTGTGACCCGCTCATAGCAGCTGCTTGCCCTCACGTGAACAGAATGTCTTAACTTCGCGCTTATTATTCATTTACCTTTTCCTAAAAAGTAGCTTTTAGCGATTGCTTTTATATTAAAATGCACACAGACACGTGAGGGAGTAGAATGCCATTTTTGCATAAAATTCTAATACAGAACTTGCATCTTGGAATAAAATTTACGCCTTCCAGCTGAGCCCGGAGCGCAATGCTTCCGGAGGGGCTCAGACCCGCTGCTTGTCCGAAAAAAGCCCCCGAGGAAGCTCTTAAACGACGTTTGTGTCCAGGTCTCAGCGCGGTCGGGTTCCACGCGCTGTTCGGGTGGGCGCGAGCCTCGGTGTTTGAAGCGGCTGCCCAGGCGACTCGGGCGCGCGAACTAGCCACGGGGCCGGAATTAACCCGGTGCGGCCGAATCTAAGAAGAACGCCGGGAATTCCTGCTCAGCCTGGAGGCTTGAGATCGCTGGGCGGAAAGTAGCTGCCGGAAGGTGCGGGTGTTCGAGGGCCGTCGGCCCAGCGCGCCACCCCGTGGCCTTCGCTGAACCGTAGGCTTTACTGTAGGCAGCCGCGCTTTGCCGTCCCGGGAGGGGTGGTTCGCGGGTGGTGGAAGTCACTGGATCCCAGAGGCCTGGACAGGAGTGCGCGTCGCAGCCCCGCGGGGTCCGCACCCCCAAGCGCGACATCTGACCGCGGGACCTACCTGCAGGACCTGCCCGCTCGGTCCTGGGGGGCGCGAAGCGGCTCGCCGACCCCTCGGGACCGCCCGGGGTAGCTGCGCGGGCGGGCGGGGCCCGGGCCCCAGCGAAGGTCCCGGGCGCCGGGCAGGGAGGAGTCCCCGGAGCTCTGCAACGCCAGGAGAAGGCGTGGAGCGCCCCCAGCTGACCACGCAGGAGAACGTGACAGTAGGACGGTTTGAGCGGGTTGTGTGATATCTGAAACTGGTATCCCGAGTCATCCGCTTTAACTAAGGGCATGTGTGTCTCATAATGCCGGAAAACTTGCCCTGACCATTACGGCTCAGTTGGTTGAAGGTCGCCCGGCAAAAGCAAAAGGTCACCTGTTCGAGCCCTGGTCAGGGCACATGTGACTGATGTTTCTCCTCCTCCTTTTCTTCCACCCTTCCCTTCTCTCTAAAAAATAAATAAATAACATCTTTTTAAAAATACTGGAAAACTCCGCATCAAACTTGCACAGGAATTGTTTCCTGGAAGTGGGATTCCATGGAGCTTTATCCTTTTCTTTCTTCTCATTTGTATAAGGAAGGCTTTCTTTAAAAAAATATTGATTATGCTATTACAGTTGTCCCATTTCCCCCCCTTTATTTCCCTCCACCCTGCACCCTCCTCCCACCCACATTCCCCCCACTTAGTTCATGTCCATGGGTCATACATATAAGTTCTTTGGCTTCTCCATTTCCTATACGATTCTTACCCTCCCCCTGTCTATTTTGTACCTACCATTTATGCTACTTATCCCCTGTACCTTTCCCCACATCCCCCATCCCCATTGCTAACCCTCCAAGTGATCTCCATTTCTATGATTCTGTTCCTGTTCTAGCTATTTGCTTATTTGGTTTTGTTTTTAGGTTCAATTGTTGATAGTTGTGAGTTTGTTGTCATTTTACTGTTCATATATTTGATCTTTTATTCTTAGATAAGTCCCTTTAACATTTCATATAACAAGAGCTGGGTGATGATGAACTCCTTTAACTTGACCTTATCTGAGAAGCACTTTATCTCCCTTCCATTCTAAATGATAGCTTTGCTGGATAGAGTCATCTTGGCTGTAGGTCCTTGCCTTTCATGACTTTGAATACTCTCCAGCCCTTTCTTGCCTGCAAGGTTTCTTTCGAGAAACCAGCTGATAGTCTTATGGGCACTCCTTTGTAGTTAACTCCTTTTCTCTTGCTGCTTTTAAGATTATCTCCTTATCTTTAATCTTGGGTAATATAATTACTACGTGCCTTGGTGTGTTCTTCCTTGGGTCCAGTTTCTTTGGGACTCACAATAGTGACATTGACTTGCTGGGCCTGACCTATGAGCCTTTAAGTACAGAAAGCTTTCTCGGGCTCGTGACAGGGGGTCAGAGAGAGTTGAAGCAGGAAGGAGCCCGAGTGCCGTGGCTGACTTGAAGATGGAGGGGGCCGAGTGATCAGAAATGAGGGTGGCTTCTAGAAGCCGAGAGCAGCTCCCGGCGGGCAGCCAGCAAGGAAATGTGAATGAACTTCAGTCCTACACCTGAAGGAACTGAACGCTGCCAGTAACAAAAATAGGCTCGGAAGAGGAGCCCGAGACCCAGGTGCAGTGCAGCCAGCCAACACCTTGACTGCAGCTTGAACAGAGGACCTGCTGGAGGAAGAGTTCCTCCATCCCGCACTGGCAGAGCCGAACCCCGGACACCGAGAACTGCAGTCGAGAAACACTGGCCACTTTATCGTGAACGGTGCCACCCAGGAGCAGGGAGCTCACACTCCAAAGCCTGAGCTCCCTAATTGCCTGTAGGTTACAGATCCTCGAGGGCAAAACCATGAGACACTGGGTTGGGGTTTGGGGTCACTCTGGGAGCTGACTGTTTGGAGATGAGGAAAGGGTGATGAATCATTTGATCGGATCTTACGGCCAGCTCTGACATTGTCCCTCTGTCTGATCTCACGGGAAAGCAGCCAGGGTTTGTTCTACCTTAGGGCTCGGGAGCTGAAACACAGCTGTTACCTCTGGCCTGCAGGTGTTCCTACTCCGACCATTAGTTGGGCCGGGCTGCTGATTGTCTGGGGGAAAAGCTAGGTTTCCGAGGGCTGGGGCGGGGGACAGACACACAGAGGGTCAGTTTCTAGATCTAGGATTTAAAACTAAATTCGGTCAAAGTCGTAAGGATCCTCAGTTTCAGACCCGGCTATGCTGCGCTGGGGCAGCTGCTGCTAGAAAGACGGAAGCAGTGAGAGCCTTCAGAAGACCATGTGATCAGCCCTGCGCCGCTGCACCAAACGTCCAGCCCCGTACGGATTTGTGTGAGTTTATCGGGGCCAAACTGACAACCACTGGGAAGCAGAATCTTAAGGCAGGGGTGTCAGACTCCTTTTCACCGGAGGCCACATCAGCCTCACAGTTGCCTTCTAAGGGCCGAAGGTAATTTAGGACTGTGTACATGTAACTACTCCTTAACAGTTAAGGGAGAGCTCGGTGCTGCTGCTGGGTAGAAACCAGGTGCCTGGCCAGATAAAAAAAGGTGGAGGGTCCGATTCGGCCCGAGGGCCTTGTGTCTTAAGGGATTGAGAAAATGCTCCAGAGTACGGCAGTTTTGCACCTTATTTTATAAATTACAGTCAAAAGAGGAGGCTTAGCGGGGTTACCTGAAATCCATTGGTGATAGATCAGGGAGGTGGGAAAAAGCAAAACATGGAATCTTTGGGATTGGATAAAAAATAAAATGATAGAACATACTTCTTTTACACGGCGGTGGCGGGTACAGGAGAGGTAAGCCTGTGGCGGTCATGATCTGAGAGGTACAAACAAGTTCTTTTTAAAAATATTGTTACGTGTATCCGGCACATAGGTTCAAGGTCATGACCGGCTGAGTGTAGGTGACTGGTGTTCAGCCATAACGTGTAAGCCCTCAGTTTGGTTATAACACGCGTTTCGGAAGGATGTGCGATATTCAATAGCAAACCGTGTCTGAGAGACACCGCGAACTCCAAGGTCAGCGTTGGGGTGGTGGCTTGTTTTCACAGACTTTGAAGTCAGTGTTGCGTGTTTTATTTTTATTTACTGTTGAAAATGGCTGGGGGGAAATATGAGATAATCCAAGAGATGCTGAAGAACTTCAGTAAATACTATTTGCATCGCTCACCAAAATATTTTTTGGAAGCGTTATGAAAAGTACTTATGCCTCGAGCATAGTGATATTGTTTGCAATGACTGTTCCAAACATTTTGCAAAGCCAACTATTGAAAACGCTGATTAATTCATGTGAAACAAACTTTTTGGTCATTATTTTTTAGCAATATCCATGCTTCTGTCACTTGAAAGGGAAATTTTTGTTCTCTGTTTTTATATTTCTGTGTTTATATGATTGTTCTTCATCTGTTGCTCTTCTTATCTTTGAGTCGACTTGACCTCCAAATGGGGGGAGGAGGGTCCCAGGCAGCTCCAGACCTAGGTGGCCCTTACAGTTCACACCCCAAAAGAAACAAAAGGAGTGTCTTGTCTGACATGTGTGACAAAAAGTCAAAGGAAGGCTGTAATCAGGCTGGTCTCTGCCACGTGTCCGAGCATAAATGAACCCGTGTCCATAGCAAGAGTTGAGGCCAGGGGCCGGTTAGCCCCACTTGAGCCACATGGCCTGAGTGGGATTATAACAGAAGGGGGAAGGGAGGGAAGGATGCATCCCCCAAAGAAAGGGGTATTGAGGCAACAAAAATGATAGACTTGCCCACAGAACCTGGGGTTAAAGTGGACCCTCACGCTCCTCAAGAGCTGATGCTTCCCGCCCTCGGGCCCACCGGTGAGCCTGCCCGCCACCACTCCCCTCCTCACAGGCTGGTTTTTCCTTGGGCGCTAGGGATCCTTCTTGCAGTCTGGCTTCCATCCCCTGCCCCCCAGAGTCCGTCAGGATTGTCATTTGTGGTCACCCTCAGTTTAAATCTAGAGTTCACATCAGTTTCCATGGGGCTCTCAGGTCTCTGCAAGTCTGGAGCTGTGGCTTGAACCCCAGATTCGGGGTGAAGAAAGGTGGAGCCCAGGGCAGAAGAAAGGGAATAGGAATGTCAGTTTCCTTTGTGCAAAAAGGGTTCTGCTTTCCAAACCTGAGCCTGTGTTGGTTATCTATTGCTATTATACCAAAACTTGATTATCATTTTCTTTTTAAAGATTTCATTTATTTATTTTTAGAGAGAGGGGAAGGGAGGGAGAAAGAGAAGGAGAGAAACACCAATGTGTGGTTGCCTCTCCTGCACCCCCCACCTGGGATCTGGCCTGCAACCCAGGCATGTGCCCTGACTGGGAATCGAACTGGTGACCTTTTGGTTCAATCCACGGAGCCATACCAGTCAGGGCCCAAAACTTAACTATTATTGTTTAAAACAAAAATAAATATCTGAGGAATCTGGGAGCAGATTAGGTGGGTCCACTGGATGCAAAAATCCTGAAGGAAATATTAGAGGATCAATTTAATAGCACGTAAAAAACACAGCTCAGTGAGTGAACAATTTGCATAGCTATTTATCCAGAGAAGATAAACAAATATCCAACAAGCACACGAAAAGATGTGGAATATTATTAGTCATTAAGGAAATGCAAATCAAAACCACAGTGAGATGCTACTTAGATATCTCATTAGGACACCTATAATCCATTAGGATGGCTACTATCAAAATAATGGAAAATAAGTATATACAAGGATATGGAGAAATTAGAAATTAACTTGTGCATTGCTGATAGGAACGCAGATGGTGCAGCCGCTGTGGAAAACGGGTTGGCACTTCCTCAGAAGCCATTCGATCCAACAACTGATTCCACACCCAGATATAGTCCCAAAGGGACTGAAAGCAGGGACTCAGACAGGGGCTTGTACATCAATATCCGTAGCAACATTATTCATAATGGCCAAAGAGCGTGGCTTTCCGCAGGGCAGAGGACCGCCCCGGAGCCCTCCAGAAGGAGAAGAGGGCAGGTGGCAGATGGAGGGAGACCTCGGAGCCGTGCAGGGCTCTTGTTTGATGCTGATTCGGGTAAAGAGAGGGAGAAAGAATTAGGAGATAACCGAGGGAATCGGAACACTGAACATTTGATATTAAGGAGTTCGTGTTTAATTTAAGATACGCCCTGGCTGGTGTGGCTCATGTCCCCCCCAACTGTGCACCTGGCTTACAACCCAGGCAGGTTCCCTAACCGGGAACCAAACCTGCAACCCTTCTATTTACAGGCCAGGGCAAGGATCACTAACTTTTAAAGATACATATTGCAGTATTTGCAGACAAAATAATATAATATCGGGAAAATGTTTCAGATCATCCAGAGTGGGGGAGGGGAAGAAAACGAGGGACAGAGGGCACCAGACTGGATAAAGCTGGGGGCCGGGGGTTAGGAGGTTCACTATCCCAGGCATTCTGCTTTGATATTTGCTTGACAGTGGCCCTAGTAAAAGATTTTTTTTTACCTCTTTTTAAAGATTTTATTTACTTACTTTTAGAGAGAGGAGAAGGGAGGGATAGAGAGAGGGAGAGAAACATCGGTCAGTTGCCTCTCACACGCCCCCAACTGGGAACCTGTCCCGCCACCCAGGCATGTGCCCTGACTGGGGATTGAAGTGGCGATTTTTTGGTTCACAGGCCAGCGCTCAATCCACTGAGCCACAGCAGCCAGAGCAGGAAGAGAATTTTTAACACACTGGTTTCAACTCCAACTCCAACTGATTTCAAATCCAAACTGACATCCTATGGAATGGTAAAACACTAGAGTGCCTCCCATCAAGATCAAGGGCACAACACGCCTGCTCGCCCCACAGGCGTGGGCTAAGCAGGTCTGCAAGGTCGCAGTGCAAGAACGCGTGAAACAACAAAGCTGACGTAGCCAGTACATTAGTGAAAAGGAAGGTATACGATTTGCAGATGTACACTTGGTTACTACAAAAACCCTGAATTGATTGAAATATTTCTCATTTACGACCATGCAGCGAAGAGCCTAAATGCAAGAGAAGCATCCATCTGAGCAAGCGTGTTCGCATCCCCACCTTCCGTGCTCCAAAAGCCTGTGGGCCCTGGGCAGCAAGGCTACCGGGGCAGGAGCAGGCCGTCCGAGACCTGGAGGCCGGGGTGGGCTGGGAAGGGCAGCGGCCTGCACCCCTGCCTCCAGGCCTGGGAGGTCAGGCCCTTCCTCCTGATACCCGGTTGGAGACCCTGACTCCTCCAGGCTGAGTCAGGGGAGGCCACGTGGCCCTGAAACCTCAAGATCCTTTGCCGAGTTGAGCAATTCAACACCATGGAAACCATGTGCTCAGAAATTGTTTTTATCCAAGCCTGAGAACATTTTTTCATTACTTTTAAAAAAAGAGGAAGAGAGAGAGAAGCATCAATGTGAGAGACACACCCCGATTGCTTGCCTCTCCTACACGCCCCGACGGGGGATGGAACCTGCAAGCTTCTCGGTGTGTGGGATGACACTCCTCCAGCCGGGCCACACCAGCCAGGGCCAGACGCTCAGAAGGGTTGAAAACATTAAAGGACATACAAGATTCAACGAACAAGGAAGATGGAAAAGTGAAATAATAAAGTAATTGGGTAGACAATGAAAGATAAGCCAACTTAAAATAAAAAATTCAGAATAACGTGTGCTAGATGAAACAAGTTACGTCTAAAGCCAAGACCTCAAAAACCATTTCCAGGTATGTTTTTTCTTCTTTTTTAATTAACACACACACACACCCCCACAGAGAAATGGCAAAGAGCATGAGTTGACGAGGGGATGCCTGGACCTGAGTCCTGGGGCGGAGGGCGGGACCCCTGCAGCTGCCCAGGCCCTCCTGCCCCACACCCGCCAGCCTTCCAGGTCACGGAAGGAGACCTGTCCTCCACACGGTCCTGCGCCAGCAGAGGGCCAGCGGCATCTCAGGGCGCTGCAGGAGAACCATCGGCCTGCAGAGACCCCCGAGCACCAGGCCTGCAGCTTGCCCTTGCTTCAGAGCTTCCAAAGCGCTTGGTGGTGTGGACTTGCTGGTTTCTCGGCCCTGCCCTCTGCCCAGGGGCTGGGCTGGCAAAGGCTGACATCCAGGTAGACAGGGCTGTCTTTGTCCCTGGGCCCAAGCTCTGTCCTCGTGACCTGTCCGGGCTTCCTCGGATTCCCTGGGCCCCCCTTTCGCCGCCAGCACCACTGACAGTCAGAAAATGCCACCCACGCGTGCAGAGGGGGCACAGTCTTCGGGCTCCAGCCAGGGCTGGGGGCTTCCGGGTTTCCCCTGGACCTTTTGGGGGAAGTTTCTTTGCTTCCCTAGTTGGTCATTTGATTTATTTTTAACTATTTTACTTCCTTTTTCAATACATATATGGACATGGCACAAAATGACCAAAGAGAACGTAATAAGGAAAAGTTCCTCTTCCCCACTGCCCCCAGTTGCCACATCCCAGTCCTCTGAGGCCCCCACTGCCACCTGTGGCCACGAATGCTTCCCCACAGGGACACAGGAAGCGGCTGTCCTTTTTACCTTCTACAAATTCAAAGACACGGAATACCTGAAAATAACGCCGAATGAGGCAGGCTACAGCGCGGATTAAGGCCACACTAGGGAACAAAAAGCGAGAAGGCAGAAGGCAGGCTGAAATCCCTTCACACCCGTAATGACAACACGTGAAAAGGGACCAAACGAAAGGAGAGAGGGCCAAACTGGATGAAAACTACCAGAACGAGCTGAACAAGAGACGCACATGAAACATAAAGAAAAAGAGAAGCTGAAGTAAGGATGGGAAAGGGCGCACCGTTCCTCGTCTCGCCCCCTTGGGACTCAGCTCCACCGTTGATGGGGGGGGGGAGGGGAGGCTCCGCCCATTGCTCCCTGGTGGGGTCGTTTTTTCCCTCCGAGCTTCAGTGTGGATAACGCACGCTGGGAAAAATATCTTCTTCCTCTAGCCTCCTAAGTTCTCGCCTGGAGCCCCCGTAACAAAAGACAGATTAGTAAGAGAACAGCGCCCAGGTGGACTTAACACACCATTTACGTGACACGGGAGCCTTCGTGAGCAAATGGACTCCTGAGAAAAACAGGAAAACCTGGCTTGCTTTCGCTAGGTTGGATGAAGAGTGGAGCGTGGTGGAAAATGTGATAGGACCCCAAAAATTAAAGAACGCGGTGGTGAGGGTTAGCGCAACAAATTGGGGGAAACAGCAAGGTCTGCGCCTTCAGATTCCCTTTGCGACCCTGTCTTCACCTGTCTTCAGAGACGGGGATGCCCCTCCCTCCAGGTGCAGGGAGGGTGCCTCTTTGGCAAGTAGCTGGGGACAGACCAGCTTCCGGGGAAGGTCGGAGAGTCCCTGCGCCCGCCGTCCCGGGTCCTCCAGTTGGAATATACAGTGTCCCAAGGGGCCACGTGTTGGGTAGCGTGTCCTGAACTCCACCAGGAATTTCCAGGGTCCGTGTCCTGGTTTAGTGGCCCGTCTACTGTTAAGCCCCTCAAGGGATATTTTCCAGATAGTTTTTCAGGTCTAGGATTTCCATTTGGTTCTTTTCTTAGTTTCCATCTCTCTCCAGGAATTCCCCATTTCTTCATTGAATGTATTCATCTTTTCCTGAAAATCATTTCTCCCAAATCATTTATAATGATGTAAGTAAGCCCTTGCCTACCAGTTTTGACTTTTTTCTCTTATGTGCCACGTTTTTTTTTTTAGCATTTTTAATTTTTTTGTTTATTAATTTTAGAGAGAAAGACAAAAGAGGGAGAGAGAAACAATTGATTTGTTGTTCTACCTATTTATACCTTCATTGGTTGATTCTTGTATGTGCCCTGACTGGAATGCAAACCCTCAACCTTGGCATTTCAAGACGATGCTCTAACCAACTGAGCTACCTGGTCAGGGCTTGTGTTCTACATTTTCATGCTTCATCGTATGTCTAGTGATTTTTTTCTGCCTACTGGATATTGTATATGATATACTGTAGAGAGTGGATTCTGTTATCTTCCTCTGAACACTGTTGAATTTTGTTCTAGTTGCCAATGAAATTCTCGAGAGATTGCTTATGTGGGGGGCTTAGTTAGCTCTAGGCTTTGTTAGGATGAGTCTTTTCTCCTCAGGCCTGGAATGTGGCCATTACTTCTAAAATATGGCCCTGCCCTGGTTGGTGTGGCTCAGTGGATTGAGCACTGTCTGACCTGCAAACTGAAAGGTTCAATTCCCAGTCAGGGTACCTGCATGGGTTGCAGGCCAGGTCCCCAGTTGGGGGTGTGCAGGAGGAAACCAGTCCATGTTTCTGTCCCTCCCTTTCTCCCCACCTTCCCCTCTCTCTAAAAATAAAAATCTTTAAAATATGGCCCTTCTGAGTTTCACAGAGAAACTTGAAGTGTTCGTCAATCCCCCTCTAACTGGGCAGAACTTAAACTCCACACTCTCCCCAGCAGCTCACAGCCGCTGGGCCCCACAGCCAGGGCTTGCTGCGCTGGTCTCCCTGGGCCCCCTGGAACCTTGCCCTGTACACGCACGCATTTCGGGCTCAGCCGAAGACCCGCAGCAGTTGGTAGGCAGATGTGATGGGTTTCTCCTCTGTCCCCC
Organism: Anoura caudifer; assembly: GCA_004027475.1. Lineage (NCBI taxonomy): Eukaryota > Metazoa > Chordata > Mammalia > Chiroptera > Phyllostomidae > Anoura > Anoura caudifer. Next base: position 29,627 of record PVKU01006210.1, read on the forward strand.
TCATTTTCAGGGAATCATCCGTACTCAAACTCCAATGGGACTCCTCAGTGAAGTCAGGCCCTCCTTCTGCCTAAAGTCTGTGCCCGAAGAATCGCTGACTGGAGGGGTGCCTGTGGGGGGAGCAGGTTAAACATGGATGCCACCTGGTGTCCTTACCTTGTGTCAAGAATGGTATCTCCTTGGGTTTCTGGTAGTGTTTGTCCTTCAACACCTCCAAAAACTTGTTTTTTTACATTTGTCTACAGTTTATAACTAGTCTATTAGAAGCCACTCTGCCATTACCAGAAGCACTCCCTGACGAACTGTATTCTAAATGCCAATACACACTGTCTAGTACATCACTATAATTCTATCACAAAAGTTGTTTTTAAATATTTAAGGAACTATTCTAATAGTTGTTTTCCATTGTAATCCCTTTCTTAAGAAATCATTTTAAAATGTTTATTCTAACAGAGGTTCAAAGGCTTCACCAGGCTCCCAGAATAATTCCCAACACAGAAATGTTGAGAATTTTAAATACACACTAGGAACTTCTGGACTGAAGCTGCTCTCCCATCTGCCACCGTGGGTCCCCTTGCAGTTGGGAGAGGAGTTTCTCCAGGGTTCTTCATTCATCACTGCGTACCTACTATGTGCCAGGTACTGTTCTAGACCCACAGCGCAGACCAGCGAACAAAACCAAGTCCCTTTACTCAGAGGTTGGAAGGAGCACGTTCAGGTTCCCAGGAAGGTGGGCCGGCAACGACCCCTCCAGGCCTTTCTCCTGCCATCACCAGTTACCTGGCTTATGAGGAATAGCCATTGGTTCACATCTACTAACGGGTTAAAACCAGCGGACAGGCCCTAATCTCGCGGCTGTTTGTTCTTTTCCTTCCCTCTTCGCCTCAGCCTACTGCCACGGAGCCTCCACTCTGGTGTGGCTGCCCACCTCTGAAGGGAGGAGGGAGGGAGTTTCAGGCAGGAAGCGGGGATCACCGGTCCGATGCTCCCGGACGGCCATCAGCTGAGGGAAGACTGGCCACGGACTGGAGCTGCAGCCCTTGATCAGCACCCTAAGGGAGCACCAGAGGGGCGTGGGGACCGAAGCCACAATGCTGAGAGCCGAGGAGGGGGAGGCAGGAGCGCGGGCCTTCTCAGTTCGGCAACGGAGGGAAGAGGGAGCAGCTGAGCGGGGAGGTCGGGTCAGGGGGCGCTGTTTGGACGAGGCAAGCTTTGGGCGCTGTAGAGCTGAGGCCGGAGACGGAGACGCGAGGAGATAATCGGCGGACCGAGGGTGGGTAAAGGGAAAGAACACGGAAACATTCGGTACATCTTAGTTCGTGGGCCCCACTGGAGTCCACTTCTCTGGGGGTCCTGCAGCATCTCTCAAAGTGCCTTGAGTGCACTTCCTGCAGATTCACAGGCCCTGTTGCTAATTTGGGTGAGGCTTGGGCGTTAAGAGCCACGGGCCTGAAACTCGCCCCGAGGCTTCCCACCACTCCGACAGGTTTCCATTCCTGGGGCTGTGCTGCCACCTGCTGGAAGAAGTAACAAAAACAGCGACAACCATTTGCTGGAAGGAACCGACTGCTTTCCTAAAATGGCTGCAAAGTCCTCACGCAACTCCCCAAATCAGAAACCAGGCACCAGGGAGGCTGGAGATGATGTTTACCGGGTTCGACCCCGAACGCCCGCCCGACCTTCCCCAGCTCTGCAGGGGAACCACGTCCATCACCTTCGTTCCACTGGAAGCGAACGTGTTTCTGGTCGGAACCACCAGATACTGGGGCTGGACTATTTCCATCCCTTAATGGGGAGGGACAGGACAGCAGGAAGAACCCCGATTCTTCCCCCCTCTTGCCTCACAGGTTTGTGGAGGGGCTGCGGTAGACGCTGGCACACCGTGGGTACAGTATCCGCATCCCTTCATTGGAGGCGAAGACCAACTCTCGTGGCAGGGCAGCGATCTCTTGCAGCACCGGCCCTGCGCGGGGGCCCAGTGCTCCTGCGATCGGGCTGCTGAGCCTTCCTCCCTTCCCTCCCCTGGGCGGAGGAAGCCACCAAAACCCTACTCCGAGCTCTCCGAAGTCCTGCCTAGCACCGAGCACTGCCTGCGGGGCCTCAGCTCGCTGCAGTCCGCAGCCACGCCCCTGGATGGCCGCATCGCCCGCTGCCTTGCCCAAAACCCACAGGCCTGCCAAACGGGGGGCAGCCAGCCCGGGGAAATGCCCACCTGGGAGAAGGCCGCCGAGTAATGAACAAGGCCCCCCCTGTGGTCATCCTCAATGGCTCCCAGGAGACCGGAAGCCCACTCTCCGACCCCTAACAGTAGTTTGAAGAGACCAATTGCCATTAACAAGAACTTGACACGTTCAGGGCTGAGACCTGTCCTGGTCGGGTAGCTCAGCCGGTTAGTGTCATCCCGATGCACCCAGGCTGGGTCCCACCCCCCTACCAAAACCTGGCTGGTGCAGTTCAGTGGCCTGAGTGCCGGCCTACCCACTAAAAAACGTTGCTGTTTTGATTCCCTCAGGGCGCAGAACCCTAGCTGGGGGTGTGCAAAAGGAAACAGACTGGTACTCTTCCTTTCTCCCCTCTGAAAGTAATTTTTTAAACAATCAAGCAATGAATGCAGAGGTGAACAATCATTTATCTTTCTCACTGGAATCAACAAAAACAAAAAAAGAGCCCTAACACATGTTCCATGGACTAACTGGAGCTTCGAGGATTAAGTTTGCCAAGGGTCATTTTTGGAGGCCTCCCCTGGCAGTACCAAACTTGTATTAGCACTCACCCCTCGAAGCTTTGTCACACGAGCTCTGCTCTGCCCTAAGCCCTTAGTACTTGGAGCAAGACTGGTAAGTGGTGGGTGATGTGCACACGGCTTGGGTCTCCTTATCCCAACTTGCAAAACTCGACCAAGACAAAACTAAGCTATCCAATGCCTCCTTTGGGTCGGTTGCCTTTACTTCTACCAGTACTGTATTAACTTCTCATTTTTACTAGTCTAACACAGGCTTTTGGGGTTAGCTGCCCGGGTTCAAAAATCTCAGTTCTGCACCATCTGGGGTAGTTTTCCAACTAAATTCATCATGCTAGCCCCTTGGCCTAAACATTTCTGCATTTCTTTTTAAGACTTTTTAGAAGGGAAGGAGGGAGGGAAACATCAATGTTGCCTCTCATGCACCCACTACTGGGGACCTGGCCTGCAACCCAGGCATGTGCCCTGACTTGGAGCTGAACTGGCGGCTCTTTGGTTCCCAAGTCAGGACTCAGTCCACTGAGGCACACCAGCCAGAGCTCACTGGCCTTTACATTTCACAAGTAGGGGTGGAGGGCAGGGAATGCTTAATAAATTAGAGGCCCTGGCCGGGTGGCTCGATTGACTAGAACATTGCCCCACACACTGAATTTTGCTGTGCATAATGCACATTTTGCCCTAACTTTTTGAGGGGAAAATAAGGATATGCATCATACATGGGCAACGCTGAAACGTGGGTGTACATTACACACAGGAGCGCATTACGCATGGCAAAGTACTGCACCCAAAGGCTGGTTAGATCCCAGGCCTGTACAGGGGCAACTGATCAATGTTTCTCTATAATCAACATATCCTTGGGTGAGGATTTAATAAAAACAGTAAATCAGAATGTCTGGGTAGTTACACATTTTCTGCAAAACCAAAGGTCTTTCTTGGCAGTTTAACCTGAGGTCCGTCTATTGGATTGGTAGTTTCCTTCCCCGCTGCTGTCCCAAAGCCTCTGAATTCTTTTCACTAGTCACTGGCTATTGCAGAGTCCACACTCACAGCTACATTACCTAAGGCCTATTTCCTGAGCGCTTTTCCTCCAGCCGGCTATAAGCAGCAGTCACACAGACCTCCATTCCCCAAAACTTGTGGTCGGGGCACTTGAAACCCAAGCACAAGCACTTGTCAGGGGCAGGGGGGATCTGAAGTGGCAGGGCCGTGTTTGCCATGCTCCACCCTCAGCGATATTCCAGGAGAAACACTCCAGGAAGTATAAGTCTGGCACCAGAGTTTAGGACTTTTAATTTGTCCCAAAGTTGCTAAAGCAAAATCATGATAAAACATTCTGCTTTCCTTTATACCCCCCAACACACACACAAAAAACTAGTTGTAGGAAAAAATGGTTTTGTACATGGGAAGAAACAATATAAATTCAAAACAGATACGGGTTAGCTCTATCACTCATCTCTTTAAAAAGTTTATATGAATATCCAGTCAAAACCAACAGGGTATCTCCCTTGAAATGTCATCTATACGGATTTCCAAGTAGACCACAGGACTGTATACCGTCTTGGAATGTCCTTAGAAGGCTCTGTCATTGAGCAGGTAACAGAGTAAAAACCCCAGAGTCCTTTCTTTCAAACGGAAGAGGGAAAGACAGGAATAGAAGAAACTATTCGAACTTCGTCTTCTTTCCTTGTGGCTTGTGGTCGCCGCCGCCTCCTCGGCCTCCCCGGAAGCCTCCTCTACCTGTAGGAAGGGAAGACACCATTGAAGAACAGGAGCCAAGCTGCCAGGAGCTGTCCCCTCCCCAGTGACTGGTGACGACTGATGCAGTATCACTAAACGGAGGCGACCCTCTGTGATCCTTACCTCCAAAACCTCCCCGGCCTCGGCCACCAAATCCTCCTCGGCCTCCTCTGCCACCACCTCGGCCTCCAAAGCCACCTCTGCCTCCGCCGCGACCCCCAAAGCCACCTTCACCCTTAGGCTTAGCCCAGTCCAAAGTGACTTTGTTTCCATCAATTTCACCATCTTCCATGGCCTCCTTGGCTGCTTTGGCATCTTCCTCACTGTTGAAGTCTACAAAACCAAACCTAAAATGGCAAGTGAGATTACCCATTTATAAAGCAAAGAGATACAAAATACATGCCAAAGTTAACCTCACATGGTGGCTGGTGCTCCCCCAGAAAGTAACCTTACCCAATTGAGAAAAGACCCCAGCGCCCCGAGTAGCGCTCTCTGGCAAGCTGAAACCGGTTTTGCCGACAGCCTGAACACCAGGATGTCTCACAGAACAGCAGAATATATACCTCTGGAGACTGGAGGCAAACAACGCTAGCTCTGTGAACTCTCTCTTCTTCTCGTGCGAATCCACAAACTGCCACGGACCGGCAGCAAGGAGCTCAATGAGAAGGCCCAGGGACGGGACTCCGCCCGTTGCTGCCTGCAGCTTACCCTTTGGAAGACCCAGTCTCCCGGTCTGTGACTATCCGGGCCCGGACTGAGCCGTCAAATGACTCCTTTAACGTCTCTTCCGTAGTCTCCTCAGACAAGCCTTTGACAAACAGAGTTTTGGATGGCTCTGGGAAAAAACAACAAAATAAACTGTTTATTTAAGATCCTAATTCACAACACACTAGACTTACATGTTTAGAAGAACTACTGGCCAAGAACACTTGTCTTAGCAGAAGCTTGAAGAGTCTCTATGAGAAAAGGAAGGTAATCTTAAGCAAACTAATGCTTAACTAAAGCCAAGGGCTGAAACCAACTGCCCTCTCAGGATTACCTTGATCAGGAAGCACTGAACTACTGTCTCAGATCGCTCCCGGAAAGCAGAGCCAACCCAAACAGAGAGACAGCAGACCCAAAGCAGGGAGGCGGGGAACCGTGTGCACACCTGCTGCTCAGAGTTGACATGGCTGGATCAGAACTTGACTATCTAGAGGAATTTTCTTGGGACTTCATCAATTATTTCTCAGACAATCAGTCATCATATCCAGTGTCATTTACTCAGCAGCAACAGAAACCACAAGTATTCACCTGTAGCTCTGACCAAAAAGCGACAGCATGGCACCAAGGAGCACCCTCCCCTGACCATGAGGCCATTAATGGTAACTTACGGCTTCTTGCATTAGGTGATCCCCTGGGTCCTTGCAACTCCAGCCTGATTGCTCTGCCCTCAATTTCTCTCTTATTACAGGAATTTAAAGCCTCTTTAGCATCTTCAAATGAAGCAAATTCTATAAATGCATACCTGAGAATGAACAGCCAATATTTAGAATAAATCACCAAGCTAGTGGCTCCTTTGAAATCACCTCTAATGCCATAGAGCCTTTCCCCTCAAGCACATGAACAACATTCTTTATTTTATACAGACTTGTCTAAAGTAATCCTGCTTCCAAAAGCCAGGAATACATGGTTTTACCTATGCCAAGACACTCTTCCAGACCAGAGTAACACCACAGAGGTACAAGTTATTTTACCCTTTAGATTTGCCATTTTGGTTCTGGGCCACTTTGATAGAGGTTGCCTTCTCAAATACTTCCTGAAGAGTTTCTTCTGTTGCACTGTAGGAGAGGTTGCTTAAAACCAGAGTTTTTGATTCACCTACAAATAAAAAGTTGCCACATTAAGACTATGAAAACAGTGGCTCACGGCTTCAATTACACCTGTTTATCTTGTTAAGAATTCCCGTGCTTTGCCCTGGCAGTTGTGGCTCAGTGGACTGAGCGCCA